>MU858200.1:0-92266 GCA_033297075.1 Rhypophila decipiens
CCATGCGTTGATCGACTTAATCAAGGCATCCCGAGACTCATAATCGCCCTCAGGAGGGAGACAATCGTCCGGGAACGAGGCAATTCCTCCAACTAAGTTTTGATGAATCCTCAGAGCACTGCTAAACGACGAAGGAGATGTTACTCTAAGTGGACGCGTCAAATCCGCGACGCGTTGTCAATGGCCGACTGGTGGCGATGGGCGACTGTAGTGGTGTGGGGTGGGGCGGGATAGCGGGCTCACATAATGCGCACGGGTACCCGTAAAATTTTAGAGACACGGGTACCCGTGTCCCTATGGGCCCCCAGATCTCTAACTAAGATGACTAAGAGCCGAATTTAATAATGCCTGATTGTTAACGTCTTTGGGAAACCGAATTCATCCGCATTATTAACAATGCACGTGCAATGGTTATGGCTGAACATTTCGCCCCTAATGAGATAAGCCCCAGATTTCCGTTTACGGCTGTTTACGGTAATTGTGGCAGTGACGATACGGACAGAGGAGGCTTGCAAAAGTATCATACCTTAAAAACACTCGTTCAGGCCGTTTGAAGTTATTCCATAGCGTATCTTTTGTCTATGAAAATTCAATATGCTCTTCTACCTTCAAAGAAAATTTAAACGATATACATGCCCGATTTGGCTTTTGAGATGACGTTTGAGAACGGAGATTCTCTCCGTTCAAAGGTCAGGGGAGTCCTGTCATCTCTGCCTTTGGGGAAAAGTTATCCCGCTGACAGTGGACCCATGGCTGCCGCTGATTGGCCATCGAGCCCTTCCAGTCTAGGGATGGGTAACGAAATTTTCAGATTTCGAATTTCAAGTACGTCCGTATTTTTTGAAAACCGTTTCGAAATTTACACCCTTGAAATTCAGGATTTTCAGATTTCAAAAGTGGGCCTCCCTTATATAGGGGGTTACCATAGATTAGGGGTTCTCTCTTATAAAATTGTTAGGGAACTACCTTTTTGTATGGGTAATACCCTTCACCGCCTTCCTAATATGGTTAGCGTTGAAATTTCATTTCATTTCAATTTCAATGATATAAAAGTTGAAATTCGAAATGGGGGGGTCTTTCCGAAATTACCCATCCCTATTCCAGTCAGACCGCTTCTTGCCGAATTGGGGACAAAGTAAACATTGAAACCTGAAAAAATAGCAACGGCAGTTAGGCTCGTGCATCTTAGCTTGTCGCACTGTCTTAGCAAAGTAACAATCGCTATCGATATCAACAACCCACCAAAACGTACCATTCGCGACCCCCCTATTGCCCTATTTCGAATTATCGCGACCCAGCTGCGATGCGATATTCGCAGTCGCCTGAATAATATCCCGACCATGGAGTCAACTTCTCTGATTGACCTCATGTCGTCGCCCGATCCGCTTACGGACGCCGCTCCGAGCTCTGTGATCCCCTCGTCGCGTCGCGTCACCCGAAGCCAGACCTCGCAGCGCTTCTACGCCATGAACCCTTCGCCGAGGAAGCAGACGTTCGAGCTGGATGTTGGGAACGATATCTCACCTCAAAAAATACGGGTCACGGTCGAGGCAGAGGATTTTGACCAACCGAACGTCAAACGCCGCTTATTCCAGTCGCCCACCCCTAAGAGGAATGTGAGGCGCAAATTGAATGCGACAACCACGACAGTACCCCTACGCGGCCTGACCGACGATGAGCGCGGCGCGCCTAGCGAGACGGCTACTCCCAGACGAGGACGACCGCGCAGATCAGGAACTCCCAGAAAGCCAGCCACACCGGCGACAGTTCGACCTCGACGACCTGCCACACCTGGTGGGAGGTTTGTACGGTCCAACACGGTCTCGTCCAGGGACGTTCTCCAATCAGACACCGACGCGGCAGAGAACCGGCAGACGCCGCGCCTTTCCAGCAATGTCAAGAGATTGCCGAGGCGCAAGACCATGACGCCCACGAAGGGCGATGACGTTCCATCATCATTACCACGAAAGAAAAGGGGACGCCCCAGGAAAGAGAGCATCCTCCCCTCCGATATAGCCGCGATGGCGGAGCAGGAAAGCACAGCAGACGGCGAGGTGGAGGACAATGCATCGGTCGCGCAAACCGAGGACATGGCTTCGGCTGCTGGAAACCGAGATGATGGGCCAGGAGCTTTCACCGACCTAGACGACGACATATGGCTTGCAACACTCTCCGATCAAGCAACACCTGTCGCGCGTCGATGGCACGGAGGAGATGGGCCAATTCCGGAAAATGCCGAGCCAGACTTGCCCTTGCTTGAACCGGAACGAGAACCTGAACCAAGGCCGTCACAACACTCGGACGCCGATTACTCACAGCCAGAGGAATACATGGACTTTGGAGGAGGTATGGACTCTCATAGTGACGTCGAATCGGAACTGAGCGAGAAGAGTGCAGGTCAGGGAACGGCGCAAGACACAGCACAAGACACGGTGATGACCAATGAAGAGTTTACCATGATTTCCATTGGTTCTCTGCCGTCGATGCAACCAAACTCGAGCATGATGGCGGCCGGGCCGCCACAAGAGCTCGGAGAAGCCACTAGTCTGATTATTCACAGAACGTTAGAAGAACTCAGGCAAAGCCGGAACAAGGCAGCACAACAGGATGTGATTACCGAAGAAACCCCTGCGGTCACGGCAGAATCGGCCGAAATGAGCTTTGTTCAGCAACCAGAAGACTCGCTGTTTGCGCAGCCCAAGTCCCCCGGACCTTGGATGATGAGAAGCCCGCGCAGGAACAAGGCCACACCTCTCGCGAAACAAGTAGCTGTCAAGAAGCTCCTCCAAGCAGATAGCATCGATCCCTCCGCGCCGCCTCCACTCCTTGATGGCCAGGAAGCCCAGGACACATCCGGCTATGACGACTCCTTTTCCCAGATCCCCGAGGCAGTTCTCGAAGCCGCCACTCCCCGAAGACGGCGCCAGCCTCTGACCGAGGCGGAAGATGAGAGCAGGCCAACATATATCCAGCCGTCGATTGAACGGCCTTCAATTGTGAATCACTCCAATCCCCAATCTGAGTCGAATAGGCTGTTGACCCCTGATGAGACACCGTCGATCCCGTCGGACGATGAAGGAGAGAAATCCCAACCGAGCGCCGTCAATTCCGCCCTAGACCCAGCCCCCGTTCCCGAAGTACGGTCATCCCCGCCTGATGACGGCCCAAGTCCCGATCGGAACCGCAATGAATTGTTTTCGCGCCTCTCGAGGACCCGCTCGACCGAAACTCCAACCGAGAAGCAGGCCAGCTTTCACTCCCCGGATCTCGGAGCACCCAACGGACAACAGCTTGGTCTCGCGCCCCCAGAACCACAACGGCGGCCGACCCTCTCCCCGATTGTACGAGCTGGCAGAGCGCTGCAGTTCATCACCTCAGACCCCCCTTCGCCGCCCAACCGAGACAGTGTCCTCCGAAGCCCCTTCCGGGGGTCCGTGGCCAAGTCTAGCCCGCCTGCCGAGTTGCCAGCCACGGCCAGGGCTACTGAATCACCACCACAAACTCAAAACGAAGAATCGGCAAGACCCGCGGGACGATCCTGGCTTTCACCTTTTACTCATATTAAGGATCTTGTAGTTCAAGGTGCGCAGGCTCTCTCCCCTCGGCCTGCTTTGGTCTCTGGTATCCAAGATCCGTTTGGTCCTGTGGCCAACGCCTCAGCGAGACCTTCGTCCAGTCGCTCCATGTTTCGATTCCGAAGTGAACAGCCACAACCTCAACCACAAGCATTGTCTCGTGGCGGTGCAGATGAGGACGAGATGAGCTGGCAAGCTGAGAGTCCACCCCGGCCGTCATCGCAGGGCCGGCCTGGATCACCGGGTTCGAGTATACATGCTGCGCCAGGTACCTCACCAAGTGACCGACCTCATGCGGCAATGCAAAACAGGTATGAACAGCGGATTTTGGCCGAACCCGAAAATGTGGACGAGATGGAAGAGCTGGACGAGATTGAAGACTCCCAGCCGGATCACGACCAGTATCAAGGAAATGTCTTGGATGTGGAGTCAGAGCCAGAATCAGAGCCGCGGCAGGTGGATCAGTATGAGGAAGAGGAGTTGGAAGACTATGAAGAAGATTTACTTGAGAATGAGTATGGGCGAGAGGAACTGGAAGTCGAAACAGAACAGGATCACCACGTCGAGGAGGAATCCGAGCAAGAGCAAGAGCAAGAGCACGAAATGGAACTGGAACTGGATCGCGGACCGGAGCCAGAGCCGGAACCGGAACCGGAACCGCATCAAACACGGGGACAAGCTCAAACAGAAGAGCAAGAGGAAGATGAAGATGAGGACATTTGGGCAATCGAGGCTCAGCGCCCTACACCTTTTACAAGCAAACAAAAGGCCCCTCCTCGAGAACCATATGTTTTCCCGCCACGAAGGAGCAAGCTTCCAAGTCCCTGGAGACAGAACAGCAAACGTCTGGTGTACAGCGACGAGCTACAGCAATTTTCCGATGAGAATATTGGCCCTCAGAGATCAGAGGCTGACGAGTTCAGTATGCTGTCTCAGCAGAAAAGCCCGCCAAGACCAACTGCTCTCTTGAACCCCACGCCACATGCAGCCCCAGCTCCCAAGGCCGATCTCTCAGCCTTCTTCTCGTCGCCTGCGGTCCTTCCAGATGCCACCCAACCGGGGTTCGGATTGTTCAAAGCTCTGGGTGGGAAGCAATCTGTCAGGAAACAGGCGCCTCAACCAGCTCCCTTGAGGCAGCAAATACGGTCAACATTTCAACCGCCACCAGCTTTCGGAAACAGTCTTTTTCCGCAGTTGCCTCCAGAGGAGCCCGAAGCACGGCCCCAGCCCCAGACCCGGACGCAGACGCTGCCTTCTATCCCCCAAAAGGAATTCCACATTAATAGAGTCAATCGTGAAACCAGTATTCTGTCGTCGCCGAGAAGGGAACCCTCTCGAGAGGCAACGGTTTCGGAGCCAGCCCAATCACCTTCCTCTGAAATCCGGCCCCAGACCCGGACGCAAAAGCTGCCTTCTATCCCACAAAAGGAATTCCACATTGATAGAGTCAATCGTGAAACCAGTATTCTGTCATCACCGAGAAGGGAAGGCTCTCGAGAGGCAACGGGTTCGGAGCCAGCCCAATCATCGTCCCCGCCCACACCACAAAGGCCTGTTGTACCCCAAAAGATGAACTTTACTCCCCGGTCTCGAAATGCCGAGAATACTCTGTTTAACCCGAAGGCGACGGCTCAAGCTCCTGTCGGCTCCAATTCACTTTTCGGGAGTGCCAAACAACGAGTGTCGTCCTTCTTCGCATCGACAGGTCCCGCCGCTGCTGCCCACCAAGACGAAGACGACGACTATGATGAGGACATGGAAGAAGAAGACGATGATGATTCAAGAGCGACGAGCCCAGACCTGAGCTTCGAAATGCCGCCGAAACTCAACCCTGCCCCTAATCGTGCCATGTCACCTACTAAATCATCCTTCCGCTCGCCCATGAAACCCAAGACGCCCGGCCGGGTAGTCGAGTTCACGAGCAGCACGCTTTCACCGCTCGCCCAAGCACAGGCTCGAGCCGAGCAGCGACGGGCAAGCGCTTCCCCCGAGAAAGAAGCAGGGCCAGCACCTCCATCCCGGCCAGCTCTCACGCGTTTCTCCGAGTCGCCGTCATCAACTAGCAGTAACAGTAATGGCAATAGGAGTCCGACGCGTGGTCCACCTCCTTCTTCTTCTTCTTACTCAAACGCAAAGCAAAAGGGGCAGGACAAAGAGAATAGATGGGGCGAAGAGGAAGAAGAAAATGTCGAGGAAGCGGTCCGGCTACCACGTCATCACCAGCCTCCATCGTTTAATACCCGGTCGTACCTCTCAAATTCCGCTAGTGGTAAACCGGGCCCATCCTTTCAATTTCTGCCAAAGCCTGCTCCTGCCGCCGCTGCTACTCGCTCTCATCCGATTGTTACTACACACCAACTCCCCACGCCAAAACCATCGTCTTCAACAGCTAGCATAACCTCTCAAACTTCGAACAACACCAATACCAACACCAATTTGCTGAAGATGAATTCCAACAATAGCCCCAAGAAGGCTCTCACTAGCAGCAATCTCGCCAACAAACCAAAACAACTCTCCACAGCCCAATGGACCAGAGACCACTGGCTCCGCCTCGACGAGCTCCTCCAAGCCAGACGCAAGGGGATGCTCGCGTTCCAACTCACGGTGCGACAAGGTCCCACCGGTGGCTCTGCTCAAATCAACAGCACCGGAGGAGCAGGAAAATCCCATCGTCTACTAGGGAAACAAGTGACTACTGCTTCTGCTGCTGCTGCTGCTGGTGATGGCGAAGAAGAGAGTATGATCCTCGAGGCGTGGCATTTGGATATTGTCGACGCTTTTAGGAGCGAGGTTTTGCATGGCGGCGCTGAGGCAAGCACAAGTAGGAATACCGGTGGTGGTGGTAGTAGTAGTAGTCACCTGTGGACAGATGAAGTCCTTGCCAAGAGGTTATTTGCCTTGATGGTTGGGGAGGAGAGGAGAGCAGCCGGACGGGTGGATCGTGCTGCTAGGGCTAGAAGGGAGAGGCGACGGGAACGAGAACAGCAGCAGCAGCAGGAGGAAGAGGAGGTGAGGTGGTATTAGCTTTTTTTTTTCTTTCCTCATATTATTGTTTGGCTATCATGCATACGGTAAGTATACCGGTAGTGTTTGGTTATGTTTTTTCTGGGAGTACTGTTTCTTTGATACTTTTCAGCCCTTTGGGTGGCTTGCTAGTTGGATTGTTCGGTTGGAACTGGTGTACGGGATGGGCAGGCAGGGAGCTGGAAAGGAACATGATGACTTCAAAATGACGATACCAGATCAGGAATGTATGTTTTTACAATATTACTGTATATATCACATCTACGGCCTCTGTTGTGGATTGGATAGGATACTTGGGCCGCCGGAAGAGATGGGGAGTTCAAGGTGTTCGCTTTCTTCCAAGAGTGATCTAATCCTCACTTGGCTTGATTTTCAGAATTGATCCGTTATTTTTCTCATGCAACGAGACTGTGAATTGTTATCATCACGCTTCTCATTTAGACAGGCTAGCGCTCAAAGTGTTTATGGAAGCATAGCATCAAGTAGCAGCTGCGCTAGAGTAGTATAAATGTTACAGTTACTGTATGTAGGATCCCCACCAAGGCCATGCCCATCAGACCGCCACCTACTCAAGCATCGACGCCTGGTTCGTGTAGAGCACATCGACAACGTTGCTCAGCTTCTCAATCGTAGCAAGGGCAGAGTCATACGACTCATCCCGCTGAGTCTCATCAAAGATGATCAGGCACCCCGCCCCCTGGTCCAGCACACCGATAATGACCTTGTCCAGAATCATCTGCGAGAGCTTGCGCTCAACCTGCTGGGTATCGAGTCCCACCATCTTGGCAATGTGCGCAATCTCGACACGGCTAAACGGCTCAATCACCTTGATCAGATTCTGCTCCAACATGGCGTCGTACAGGCGGCGCAGATGGTTGCGGATAAAAGTGTCGCTTCCGAGCTCATACTTGTACGCCGCCAAGGCACGCTCGTATTCCTCCAGAGAGCGGTTCGAGTGGGCGCGGGCAATCGCCTTCATGGCCTCGAGGGACTGGCCAGCGTACTTCATGGCCTGTTTGGAGGTCATGACGTTGTTAACATCGTCGGCGAGGTTGAGCATGATCTTGCACAGAAGCATGTACTGCAGCGCCGCCTGGGCACGCTGAGGCTCATCTTGAGTGTGGTACCCATCTAGCGCCTCGATGAAGTAACTGTATGCCGTCTGGAAGTCTCTGTCCTCGGCGTGCAGCATGCCAGACTGCATGTCCAGGTTCGCCTGGAGGAGCGGGGGGGTATAGACGGATGCGGCGCTTGTTCGTGCGCTGGTGAGAGCGGCGCGGGCCTTGGAGATGTTGCCCAGGGCATGGTATACGCGCGACTCGAGAAGTTGGACCTCGACGAGCACGAGCTTGTCGTCCATGCGCTTCAGCTCGCGGAGGAGTCCGTTGATGAGGGTGAGCGCTTCATAATACGACTGCTTGGCCATCAAGAGCGTCACGAGACGGGTTTCGAGGTTCTGCCTTAGGAAGCTGCGGCGCTCCGATGTTGCCCATTCTATACATGATTTTGTGACGGAGATTTGGATATCGGTCGAGTTGGGGATGTCTTCGAACAGATCGAGTAGTTGGCGGACTTGAGCGGGGAGATGGGGTCAGTCTTGAACATTGACATGAAGGGGTGCCAAATGCCTACCAAGCTTGGCTGTCTTTGCCTTGGCGAAAGATGAGAGAACCGTCCGACTTTGGGTTACCAACCCAACGAGCTCCTGTGAATTCCTGGCGTCGTGTGAGCAAGCAATCGAAATGAAGCGATTCCCGGGCACCTGGCTTACTTTGCATCCCGGTAGAGCTCTCCCAAACTCAGCAGAGCCGTCTCGTATTCCTTGATCGCAGAATCAGAGTTTACGGATGGTGGTTTGGAAATAATCTCCTTGTAGATCTGTTCGGCTTTCCTGGGGTCCGAAGATGCCACCTTCTTCGCCTCCTCCACCCTTCCCAAGTCGCCTGATGCCATTGTTGTGGTCTTGGTTTCTCGAATTGATTCTTATCGATCGGTCGCAGTGGCAATGGGGCCTTCGATATGATAATTTCCTGGTGCGATAGTATGCAGCTGCTGAGGGTCGCAAAAGCGTCGATATGGATGGTGCGTTGTTGGATCCGGTCGGTCTTGGAGTTGAGAGCTTGTGGTTCAGTTACTGAGTCCAGCCCAGCCGCACTTGTAGCTTTGCTAGGTTGCCGTGAGCGCGACGTAATTAGCTTGCCTGCTCCCGGTGGGTCCACCTGCGGCGCTTCAAGTTGGATCAAGCCTCAAAAGGCTCGTGGCTGGGGCCAATCCAAGGCGGTCAAAGGTTTCTGCCGTCCGACCCCGCCAAAATTTCACTGGAAGCGAGTATGGAATTGGTCTTCAACGGCAGTAAGTTGCTGGTCTCGACACTCTAAAACCATTGCGGAATCCAACGAAAAATACATTGCGTCCCATAAAACAGTGAACCCAAGTTCAGCATTGACGGGCACGTCTCCTATTGCCAAAGAAAATACGACAGGGCCCCGCCCTAGCTCGAACCGCGAAATAGAAAGCCGGCCCCCGAAGCAACGACCCGGTTCCTTTTGCAAAGCTATACGATTCTCCTTTCTCGCAGTAAACCAGGTGGAGAACAAGAAATATGAAGGTAACGTTTTCGCCAATATCACAGGGCGCATCATCCGGATGAAGCCGTGTCTGAGGACCTTGAGCCGGACAGTCGTTACTGACAGGCGGACCAACAAATCCAGGTAAAAGCTCTAAGCCGTGGTATAACGGCGCAAGTCGCCCCTGGGTCCGATGTTCAGCGTGCGCCGCGCAACCTCGCGCCCGAATTGCATCCCTTTGAAAGGGCCCGAGAATATCAGAGAGCTCTCAATGCGACAAAACTCGAGCGCCTGTTTGCCAAGCCGTTCCTCGCGCAGCTGGGCACGGGTCACGTTCAGGGTGTGTACAGTATGTGCAAAAACAGCAGCTCGATAAGCACTGTCGCTTCCGGCTCTGGTGATGGTGTCGTCAAGGTCTGGGACCTGACATCGAGGGAGGAATCATGGCATACTGCCGCACATTCGAATATCGTAAAAGGCATGACCTTTACGAACGACAACAAACTTCTGTCCTGTGGCACCGATGGTATCAAATTGTGGGACCCCTACAACTCAGAAAGCGACTCCAAGCCGATTTCAACGTGGCAAGAAGGAGGGCCTTATACGGCCTTGACTCACCATCGGTCGGGCAACTCATTTGCGGCTGCTTCGGGTGCCGGTTGTATACAAGTCTGGGACCTGGACACTAGCACAGCACCGCAAAAGATCCAGTGGCCGAATTTCACGGATACCGTCACGGATGTCTGTTTCAATCAGGTCGAGACCTCTATCATTGGAGCTACGGCCGCTGATAGGTCGGTCATTCTCTTTGACTTGAGGACAAGCCTGCCCGTATTGAAGACGGTTCTCAAGTTTGCGGCCAACCGTATCGTGTTCAACCCCATGGAAGCGATGAACATGGCGGTGGCGTCAGAGGATCACAACATCTATCTTTTTGATGCGAGGAACTTCACAAAGGCCCAGAATATCATGAAGGGGCATGTGGCTGCTGTGATGGACGTTGAGTTCTCTCCCACAGGAGAGGAACTTGTCAGTGGTTCTTATGTAAGCTTCAACCCCCTGCCTAACGGACTACCAGTTGCTAACTCAGCTTTCAGGACCGCACCGTCAGGATATGGCAGCGCGACAAGGGCCAGTCTCGTGATATCTACCACACCAAGAGAATGCAAAGGTATGTCACCTGATCAAGACACTTAACCAAGGCAAATCCTTACGGCCTATAGGGTATTCCGCACATGCTGGACCATGGATTCGAAATATCTTCTTACCGGAAGTGACGATGTAAGTGTCATTCTTGGAATCCATCGAAATTTTGCACTTGCTAACTGTGACTCAGGGCAATATCCGACTTTGGCGTGCCAATGCATCAGAACGGAGCGGTGTCAAGTCAGCGCGACAAAGGACCGCGCTCGAATACAACCAGGCCCTCACGGAGAGATACTCGCACATGCCCGAGATCAAGCGCATACGGCGGCACAGGCATCTTCCTAAAGTTGTCAAGAAGGCCAACGAGATCAAGCGCGAAGAGTTGGCTGCCATCAAGAGGAGAGAGGAGAACGAGCGGAAACACTCCAAGAAGCAGTTCACCAAGCGCACGAGCGAGAGAGAAAAGGCGATTCTGGTTCAGCAAAAGTGAAAGGCTTTCGGGGCTTTGTTTTACAATTGATACCATTACTGTTGACTCTTTCTTTTCATACTGTATTGCATTGGGCGGAGTTTCCGGTGGCTATTCCCCCAAAAGTTGTTCCTATACGTCTTGTATCTTTCAACATGTTATAGATGCAGAGGCTTATTGAGTATATAATGAAAACAGAGGGGTGGAAACCTGCAAGATTTTTAAACTTTGACTAGGATTTAATCTGAAAGTCAAGATTTGGATATAAAGAAGAATAAAGGGGCATGGCTAAAAACAAAAGATTTCAAAAGAAAAAAGGAATGATCCGAGGCGGGCTCGATCCGCCGACCTTCAGTGTGTTAGACTGACGTGATAACCAACTACACCATCGGACCTGGTGATTTGTTGAAAGAGGGCTAAGAATGATAGCTTTTGCGGGGCAACTTGACGTGGGGCTCACCCAACTCTAGACTATTACACAGCCTTGTTATCGATTAAACTGAACATCCCACTCGTACCACCATCTGCAGACCTTGACTCCCATCTAATGTTTTCAAGCATTGTGGTATTTGCTTCATTGATTGATCGTTAATGGGATTTCAAAATCACTAGTGATATTGCCCAACTGTAAAGATACTACCTAAGACCTTTCGTTCTGCATAACCTTCTTTCTTCCCTCAGCTTTCAACTTTCTTGAGACTTTGAATTTATAGCCCGTTTGAATCACATTTTCAAAGGTGAATTTAAAGATGTTCTTTCGGCCACGTTAACTCCAGATGCTATCATCTAGACGGATGGTTGTTGAGTATTCCTTTAGATAGGACCAAGCCCGCAAGGCTGATGCTTGCCTGTACTCCTGCCCAAGCAGCAAGGTATTTCAACCACACTTTCAACCATCACCAGCACATACGACCATACCCACTTGAAAACTCAGGATCCCGTCCGCTCTCCAAAGATAAACAGGTGAGGGCCAGACTAGTAGTTGGGTCGGTGACGACCAGCGAATCCCTGGTGTTGTATGTTTCCTTTTTTGCTTCTCTGTGTTCTTTTTCATACACTTTCAATCATCATTTCCTCGCAACTGACTAACAGTTAATATACATATTACTGATCCGACCTCTGGGTGGTGTCATTCTCGTCCTCGTCAACAGGCCTCACCCGAGGATCAAAAGGCACAACACCCCGATTCTCCCAAGCCCAATCCCATATCCCCTCAAAGTCGCGACACACATGCAAAACATCACTCCGGGGCTGAGCCGATTTGATCCCCTCGTTCCACTGAAAGGTGACTACGCTCGTGTCGGCCGCGCACATGATTGCCTCGCGGAGGACATTCACACAGTGGCTGATATGTTCTGTTCCATACGGGCCACGCTTGGGATGAAATTTCCAGTCGTCTACCAGACTTTGAGCGAGGTAATACTCCTTGTCGAGAGCGATACGGATAGAGTTTAGGCAGTGCAGTTGGTGGAAGACTACTAGGTTCGCGGCGTAGTAGCCTGGGTCTGATTGTTTGGGGTAAGGGAGCGTTTTGTTGGGCAGACGAGAGGCAATGGATTCGGGAAGGCGGAGGTAGGAGACGTTGTAGTAGAGGCTCTTCCAGAGTTGGTCTAGGGGTTGAGTTGGGGGTGTGGCTTGGTAGGGCGTTTTGAGCGGATTGAAGCCGTAGGAGAATTTTTTTATTTGGTGGATATTTGTTAGGTAACTTAGGTGGGCTGGAACGGGGGCTGTTGTTTGCGTAGGGGGGTTAGAGTTGGGATGTTATGCTGGGACTTGGGCGACTGAGCATTGTTGAGGACTTACTGAATACAAGGTCGGTTGGGGAAGAGGCAAGGTTCCCAGACGAAGTTGTGTCGTGGTCGACAAGAGGTCCTTGTTTGAGGTAAAGGAGAAGAATCACGACTGAGAGAAGCAGATTGAGAGTGTAGGAGAAGATCAAGAATGGTGTGTATGACTTTTGTCCTCCCTGAAAAGAGCCACCGGTCTCGAGAGATGGTGATGCGGACACAGATGGCAAGAGGTGCTGGTCATCCTGGGCATCTTGTTTGTCCAAAAGAGGTGTGTAAGTTGAACGGGGCTTCTAGAAGTTGAGAGCCAACATCTTGTAGGCTGAGTCAAAGAGTTTGGGACGGCGAGGTAGATACTGGGTCCTTCGGATCATCTGTTAGTATTACTCGCTCTCCTTTATATCAGGCTCGCTTGAAGTAGGTTCCTGTCATGAGACTTTGCAAATCGTCTGCTCAGTATTTCTCTGTATTCATCCTTGTCCTTTGGTTCTCAGACAATCACAAGGCCCCGACCTTATCTCCCATATTATAACCAATGCACTTAGTTGCACGCCTCCTCTGCCAATTTGAGCAAACATCCAGATAACCAGCTCCAACATGAATAGTGTGACCTAAATGAGTCCCACGAAGAGCGCTACTGTGCTGAGCCGCACTCTAGCCAAAATTAATAGAATCAGCAAATTCTGAAGTAAATAACTCTACTAGTCTCGGTCTATGGTGGTACGATACCAACGCAATGACCTTGTGTAAGAGGTATGCGTCACACCAACGCAGCCCGGTAGATTGGGTCACAACTATGAATAAACAAGAGGAACAAACATAACTCACTGCAGGGAATATTTTACCTAGAAGAGTATCGGAAATCACGTCTTGTCCTACCCCATGAAACTATGCAGATATTGCTTTACTAGCCCTTCTTGTCTAGTTTTTCCTGTCTTACCACCTTCAGCTCCTCTTCTTCGTCTGGTGCGGTCCGAGACCCTGCAGATGAAGGAATGAGAACTTGGAATCTCGACATCATGATCCTACGTGACAAGACTCACTGCATGTTCTGCTGGTTGAATAACGAGGCCATCACATGTGGTCCTCACTCCCAAAAATGAGACTACATGTCCTTCGCCCCCACCCTCAACCAGATCCCTCCTATGGCATGTAGCTTCCTCTGACTTGACGTTATCCTTGAGAAGATAGCGATGACGGACTATATACGGACTAGTATGCATATAGAAACTGTCACGAGTACATTTTCAAGGATGCTGTGCCTCAAGCCGGTTGGACATCCAGCTTGTTGGATCCAAGTATCTAGGACCAAGCAGTAAAAATACCAGATATTATCTAGGATTTGAGACTCTACTCGACTCAAGTAACGGCATACTAGATTTGGATACAACTTTCTGTGTCTCCGCCGCTCATACATGCAGTCTTCTCCATGAAGTGATTGAAGTGATTCTGCCTAGAGCCCTAGACCCGACTCGGACCTTTCAAAGAGAACCGTGCAGCGCTGGGGTCATCCGGGGCTTCTTTGGATCCAGATAATGATCTTGTATGTAAGAGCCTGGACTAATCTGCAGTTCAAGCAAATTTCAATATAGAACAGAGGACTCTGCCCCAATATCTCGCGACCCCTCTACCAAGGGGTCCATAACGAAAATTCAAAGGCTGATTTCATGTTGTATAAGTACTCACTTGATTCCGCCAGCTGCCCATCTCTCCTCCTCTTACTCCCACATCTTCAACATTCTCGCTCATTCGAAGAGCATTCTCTACCGAAACATAGGCAGAAAACACTTCAGTTCATCACAAAACCAGAAACAACTCAGACCGTTTATGAGAATGAATCTCCTCAGCCTCGTAACCATTCTCGCTCTCACAGCTGGCTTCGAGGTCCATGCTAGGGTTGTCAATCTTCGAGCAGCTAAGTAAGTCAGAGTCTTCCTTATATTCTTATATCTTGTATTCATTATTCTGCCTAGATCTCACACTCTAACCCCACCCACTTATCATTGGCATTCTGTTTTCTGCTCACTCGCCCTTTCAAAGCACGCCCTACCAACCTGCTAGTACGAAAAACCAGAGTAACGAATCCATGAACTCTACAGCCCCCAGAGGATTCATCAACTCGAGCAGCGACAAGGCTCACCCACAACCTCAGCACCTCCTGAACCCTCGATCACCGGCAGCGGTGATGACTCCAACTTTATCAACTTTCTGGACAAGAGACAGGGATCGCCGACTACTTTGGCACCTCAGCCCTCTACCACCGTTGGTGGTGATGACTCAAACTTTATCAATTTTCTTGACTAAATGCTCAACTTGATTTCATGTACTTGATTAATCTGTTGTTGGGATAAGTGGTCAGCTCGTGTAAAGAAGACCTGGAGATGTGGAGACTGCATATGAACCAATCATCTTACACGGAATCATGTCACTTCAAAGTCAGATACAAAAGAAACATGTTGACACATCTACCAGCGTGGAAAGGAAAGGTATATGATTAAGCAATATACCTAGTTCTCATTAGTTCCAAAGATATGAGCACATTATATCAAGTTCCTTGAGGGTATAAACAGAGATCCAACCGTCAACACCGATGCGCCCACACCACCCCACAACACGGCAAAAAACACAGTCCTGTCTTGAAGCATCCTCACAGCCCTGTTCTGCACAGGGATAGTCTCATCAAAGATTTTGTAGACGAGATTCTTGCGCCTGTACGAAACGACCCAGTCCTCCTCCCTCGTGTAATCGTTCTTGGGCCCAAACGTCTGGAGAGTCTCCTTGCGCAAGGGATCTACCCTGCTGCTAGTCGTGCTGCTGATGCTGTCATTCTGTCTCGGGTGTTGTTGTCTCCCATCAGTCGATGTCCTCGGGCTGCTTCCTTTTTTGATGTCGCCCTCGTCGAAGATCTCCTGCTCCCATGGGCTACGCTGGCGCACATTCTTGAAGTGTAATATTACGCAGAGACATTGACACCCCGCAATAAAACTTGTGATTCCAGGCCACCAGGGTATGAGGCACACGATGCGCAGAAAATGGCTGCGCCGGGAGAGGATGAGAAGGATATCGATGGCGAATCCGAGCATGATGAGCAATACGCCCACGGCTCGAGCAAACACCATGCGTGACTTGTTGGTGTTGGACCGAGCCCATCGAACGAAGCCCGGATGCCGGCTTCGAAGGTTGGCCTCGGCAACCGTGAAAGCTGGGAGAAGCGCCGAAGGATGTGTGGTGTGTTGAGAGGCGCGGAGACACCATTCGCGGTCTTTAGCTGACAGGTTGAGTTGTCGTGGGGCTCCTTCGACAATATACTGTCTTACTACACGGCTGATTTCATCACGAAAGGGCTGTATGGTAACTGTTCATCGGGTCAGTAATACAAGTCGTATCTGAAATATGAAGTTGTCTTACACGGTTGCCAGTCCTCTTTTGTGGAGCCGGTTGGGCTTAGGATCGCGGGTGGAGGAGTCCGCGGTCGAGAAGAATCTCTTGAAGCCGTGGTCGAGATGCTCCCACGGGCTGTTTGTCCATCAAACGACTCCCTGGCTTTCTTCTCGGAGTCCATTTCAAGAATTGTCATGATTTTGCCGATCTTGTCACTCCTGGCTCTCTTGTGACTGTAGGTAATGAATCTAGATCTTGGTTCCTTTGCGTTTTCTGGGTCCCAGGGCTGTGACAGGGCCTTTTGACGAGGAAGCAGCCCACTCCAACGTTCGACATAGTCACAATACCAAAGGAAAAACTGTAGAGATTCGGCGTTGTGTTCGACATAATAAAGATAGTCCATGAAGTCGTTTAAGGAGCATGGCTAACATAATTCCGTGTCAGTACACCGTGGTGAATAACCTTCTCATGTGGTACGACTTACAGGAATTGTCCGGTTCTTGATGACATGCTCAAAAGACAGCTCAGCGGGGATCCCATGATGGGACGCCTTGGCTTGTTCGAGCTGGTGGGCAGTCTCGAAGTCTGACATTATAACGAAGTGTGTCGACCAAGGGTCCGTAGCTGTGTGTGGCCTGTTATTGAGCCAAGTCTAGGAGCGTCGTCCTCGTTGACAGTTCGAGAGTGCATCTGTGCCTCGAGGGAAAAAATAGATATTGAGGATCAAGGCCCGTCTAAATATGGCAGTGTCCGATTTAAGAACTGATCTGGTCTCTAAGGTAGGTTCAATTTGGAAGCTTCCAAATACTTAAAAACAAAACCATGGTGTGCTACCAAGGTGGGCATGCCATCATGTGCCTTGGTGTGATCGGGAGGGAACCCGAGCGTCCTTGCGAGCTTCCTTGTTAGTAACCGCTAGTTCCGCAGGTGCGTGCAATTCCTATCTAGGTAAATGCCTCGAGGTAGACGCAGACGCAAGCAACCCACCTTGTTTACCAACGGTCGTGGTGGTACCAGGTCCGGCCAGTGTCATGACACTCGGACTGCAAGAGAACCGATATGGAAGACACTTATTAGAAATAAAGTCAAGGGGGAGGCGATCGGTTTGACTGGGGCCAGGTCCTTGGTTACATTAAACACCCTGAAGAGATCTCCAGACCGAGCGAGGAAGAAAACAGACACTGGATGTTGTCAGACTATTGGACCTATCAGATCGTGAACTCTGCAAGGCAGACCATGCTTTGCACGGTGCCCAATGGGACGGGAGAGGTACCGCAACATCGGATTGTGGTCGAATGACAATATCGCGGATGCATATCATCCTCAATGTGGCTGGGCTTGCTTCATCGACGCCAGGCCCAGCACCGAGACCAGTGTTGGGTTTGGGAGGGCCCTTGGAGTGATCAAAATCCGGGGCAAAGTTCGACCCTTTCCCTTTTAGGACCCAATACGGGTTACTCTGAACTTGACCGAGCATCCAACGGAAGAGCAGCCCGGCTAGATGCTCAGCCAAGTCCAGACCAGGAACACCTCCCGGTACTCTCGTTTGTGCTGGGAATGCCCCGGCGAATGATGTGTTTCAGATCTTCGTGTGCAAGGTTCAACGGCCCTCGCTACTTGGACGGCCCAAAAGATATGGAATAGTGGGCAGACGGTTTCCTTATGCTTGTCCCGTCCTCGTGGATCAATGGATGTCGCAGCATATCCAGTATCCAGTAGGGCGATAAGCAATTCGAGATGAGGTCGTGACTTGTGTTGAGCCGCTTATTTCGGTATTTGCAACCATAGTAGTGTAAGTCTGGATGGGGAGGTGACATAACGTGCCCTGCCTTGCAAAGGGGCGTGCCGGAGCATCCCGAGTGCCTGAGTGCGGCACGGGGGCTCGGCGGGTCGGCTGTTGACCCAGTTGGACTTGCTCTATCTCGGATCAGTTGGTGATGTCCACAGTCCAGCGGTCCTGATAGCAGCTGCGGCAGATTTGTTGCTCCTGACCGCCCCTCGAAGTGTCCCAGTAAACTGGGCAGGTGGAAATCAGATCAGGCTCAAAGCTGAAAGCTGGGCGGATGATGATGATTTTCATTTAGCGAACAAAGTTCTGTGCGCAAGAGCAGAGGTCAGCGGGAGTGCGTGATCGACGCAACGAGCCGCAGATCATTGTGGTCTGTCCCCAATCTGAGCCGAACACGATCGCTGGTGAAGTACATTGTGAAACCCCCTCTCATCTGCCGTGATACGCTGATAAGGAGGTAAATATTCCATGTATTTGAGAACAAAAATGCCGACCGTTCAAACTGTTTGTTTATTTGGTTTCTGTTTTCACCCAACTGAGAGTAATGGCAGGACTTGTTGTGTTTTGCTGTTGGAGAAGGTGGGAAAGGTCGTTTGACTCGTTTCAGGATCGCGACTTTGGGTGAGGCGGGACCGCGGGATTAATTGGAACTTTCCCAACATCACCAAGAAAGAGGAACTGGCACACCTTCTGTGATACAAGACCAGAAGAATCTTGCACCTTCCACAAGGTCCTGCTAATTTCGCTGCCTAGATCTCCACCAGCTTGGATTTGCAGCACTGGTGAACGAGGAAGGAGAAACTCGGGGAGATGGGTCACCGGTGTAACGGTGTTTGTTCTCGACAGAGAGACGGCAGGAACACAACCGGGAAGGTGGTCACAACTTCAACTCTTCACCGGGGAAAGTGCCTGCTCAGTACACACCTTGGCAAGATCTGGATAATATCTCAGATCCAGGAATAGCAACCATCGTTTCTTGCCTGGCCTAGGTTTCTGGATCTTCTCGTTTGTACGATTCTTGCAACCAACGTCTATCAAACCACGGCTAAATATTTCGCTCAGAATATTCAAGGCAAGTTACCTCGGCGCTTTCCCTCAGATCTATCGCAGACTTGAGTCTTGGATCGTCATCTTCCGCGACAATAAGTTGGGCAGAAGACTAGAAAAAAAGCATATGCGAGTGTTTAACGCATGAGTGACCGGTTTCCAGCCCAGTTTGCCTCGGGACAAGTGAAATAAAACCGAGAGTGGTTTGAGGTTTCTCGCCTGTCCTGGTTTCAAGATGTTACGGCAGTGGTAGTATTTGGCCGTGTAGTTTGTTATTGTCTCGATCACCAAAACAATCTCACATGTTCTTTCCTTTCCGCGCCCAGGAAGAAGCACTGACAGACGGTTCTTCCTTCCCGAAAGAGGCACAGCGGAGGGTTCCATACTTGCTTGAACCTTATCGGTATTGCAGGGACGACAATGTCTGAAGCGGCCGTGGTAAATGCTACTCATCACAACCTTTCTTTCTTGTACAGAGATGTGTACCACCTCCATCGTCAACCTGGAACATTGATGACGCGCTCCAGCATCCGGGCTGTCAGAATAATAAACATGGACAAAGCACCGTCGATGCATTGCAGATCACGGCCTGTCATGACACCTCCCTATCGTTTTCCCGACCGCATGAACCAAACGGCATTTCGTCATACAGCAAAACAGGCCATACACACATGGCCCAGTGTATGTCAGGACGAAGGCGGTGACGTGGAACTGCCCCGTCTCGGCCTCCTTGCTCCTTCATCTCTCAGTGTGTCTGATCCAGCCACCCCGAGACGACAGTCTGGGAATAGTTCGGCGGCGGGGCTTTCTTGCTCTTCCGTCGACACATCCACCAAATACCAAGACCAACGAGCACGGCACCCACCGCGCCACCTATGGCGATTCCTGCAATGGTCCCGGCACTTATGCTTGCTTCTGATGCTCCTTGGTTAGGAGGACCGTTGTTATTGTTGTTGTTCCCGCTGTTTCCTCCATTATTGGTACCGCCGCTGCCGGCGGCAGTGGTTTCTTGTCCGGGGATATCGAGTGTTGGGAAACCTCCTCCTACTTGACCACCACCATTCCCGTCCCCGCTATCGTCGCCACCGGCACCGTTCGTCGGCGTGGCGAGGGCTATACGTGTAGCTCCTGAATTTCCACAGCTGTATGATCTATAGGTGCCAGTGGAATAGGCGCCCGGGACTTTTAATACATAGGTGACACAGGCATTGGTACTTTATTATCGGAGGGGGGGCTTGTTAGCACTTTCTTGGCGACAGGTATCGGTATCTCTTGTTCTAGCGAGAGTCTTACCACGTCAGAACGGGACCAATGTATTTCATCTGTTCACAGTCAAACTCGTAGTTCTCTAACTGACATTGCTGATTGGACGGGTCGATGCAGCCAATGGCATAGTTGGCATCGCACTCGAGCTTGTTACAACAGCCGAACTGTAAATATGTGCCCCGGGAGCAAGAAAAGTTGGAGCCGCAGGTCAATGGTGAAGCTGTTGCAAGACAGAAGCATCGAGTACACTGCTCATTAGTCCAAAAATCCCGACAGTGGACAATGTGAGAGAAGCAGGCAGGAAAAGGAGGCCACGGGGAAAGGATCCACATACCCGTATCACCACTCAAATAGGCACATGTAGGGGCCGCATTCTGTCTGAGTCTCAGCTCGACATGCTCCGTTGCTGGGCTGGGTGTGATCTGTGTCGGTGCTGATGGGAGTGTAGCGCTGGCCACAGCGACCACGTCGGCGCTCGCCACAGGAAGGTGAACCATCGAGATGATATAATAAATGAATGGATGAGGCGAAGGATAGCAGGGTGAGTCAGTGGAAGAGCGAGAGATACGGAGATCAAGCGAAGATATGAGGCTCTGTCGTCAAGCGCCAAGAAGGCTTGACGATTGAGAGGTCGATAGGGGTGAATTAACACGAGGCTGAGCCAAGGTACCGCTCTTCAAACTCCCTCTTTACAACAAATTCGACCAAAGATTGTTAATTTGACTGGTGAAAACCGACGAGATGGGAACTTTCTTCCCAAGAGGTATTTAAATCTCCCCTTTTTTCGCACAGAAGCACGACTTTGAGCCGCACACACCCCCAGCCTTCGAGCTGAAATGCGTTCGGTTCATCTGGGTTTAGCGCCTCAATATATCGAATCATCCACGCTCTCTGATTGGTGGCCTTGTGCATTCTCTCTTCACATCCCTGCCAAGCCATCTCCTTTCTGGGCATGGTCAACAATGTTCGGTTCATGCAGTAGGGGTCTAGATCTGAGCATCAGCTGCTAAAAAGACGAGGAGAGCTGGGGTTCACTTCCCCGCGCGGAGGTGCTCCGCTGCTCCTGCTGAGACCATTACCGATTGCATCTTATCTTTGCAAGGCTTACTCCGTATGATCGCTGCAGTTCCCTCGAAGTATTCCTTATCAATCTAATCTGTTACCCGGCCCCGTCAGTCTTAACAACAGGGAAGGAGCAAGAAAGACACCGTTAATGGACAACGCTTTCCCCTCACCGGCTCAATCAAGGACAACAATGTCTCATCTCAGTCTACTCGACGTTGAAAACAAACTCCTAGCCGACGATCTGTCCATCCGTGGAGACGAGAAACCGCCTTCTTACAACACCACAAGAAACCTAAAGCTGCTTTCTCTCGATGGCGGCGGCGTCCGAGGGCTCTCCTCGTTATACATCCTCCAGGAGCTCATGATTGCGGTCGCTGATGACCCTCAGCATCCACCAAAACCATGCTTCTGGTTTGACATGATCGGGGGAACCAGCACAGGAGGGTAGGTATGAGACGCCGCTCCACAGAACCTTGGGTGAAGTGATTTACCAACATTGTCCCTTCTTGTGCTCAATTTAGGTTGATCGCCATAATGCTCGGGAGGCTCCAAATGTCTGTCAAGGACTGTATCGAGGCCTACACGCGGATGATGGGGGGCGTCTTTGTCAAGAGCCGACCCATCTTCAACCTCCCGTTCACCAGCAGCGGCAAGATCAGACCTCGGTTCGACACCAAGGAACTGGAGAGTGCAATCAAGGCGATTATCGAGGACACAGGTCATGGTGGAGAGACTCTTCGGGATCCGAACTGCAAGTGCAAAGTGTGAGCATAATTATTTTATCACCCGGGAACCCCTGAAGCCTATTCTTGAGCTGAAACAGAGACCACAGCTTCGTCTGCGCCACCGAATACGAAACAACCAAAATTCATCTCTTTTCCACCTACCAGCGGCGAGGCGCTGGGTTTGAAGACGTCTACGAGGAGGCTCTCATTTGGGAGGCTTGCCGGGCGACCTCGGCGGCGACGAGCTTCTTCGATGTGGCAGAAGTAGGGAGGAGCCGCATGGTCTTTCTGGATGGAGCGACCGGGGCAAATAACCCAATCTTTTACCTCTGGGAAGAAGCCCGGGCTCAGTTTGGGGACGACTTTGAGAGACGGCTCCAGCTGGCCGTGTCGGTCGGGACCGGCAGACCGGACATCAGGGCCTTTGGCAGTGATCTGAAGGAGCTGGCCAAGACCATGATCAAGATGTCCACCAACACCGAGAACATGAACCAGATGTTTGAGAGGGCGCATATGGATCTTTTCCGGGACGACCGGTTTTTCAGGTTCAATGTCCAGGTTGGACTGGGGAGTGTCGGGCTCGAAGAGGTCTCCAGGCAGTCGCTTATCAGGGCGGCCACCCATGACTATCTGGAGCTGAACGAGGTGCGCAGACGGGTGGATGTCTTTAAGCAAAGGGGAAACTATCGAGGTCGGTGGACGAACACTCCAGGCCCCAGCCCTTGTTGACATGCAGAAATAGTCTTCTAACTGCCAGAGAGACACCATATAGCCCCCATGGACGAACCATCAATCCCACAGCCCCTCCCGTTGGCAAGCCCAGCCAGCGGTCAATCCAGAGACCCCAACCACACAGCCTTCCTCCATCTCGACACATCCACCCGGTGTGTCAACCGGAACCCACGGCTCAAGACCAGCTACTGGGCGCGCATCACGCGGGAATCGTACGCTCTCTACGAACGATGCTTTAAAGACATGGCGGGCGACATGGACCCACGCAGTGTAATAATCTGTATGTTGATCCCCTTTCCCAACTTACATGTAGCAGCACCTCGGTCTAATAACAATAACCAAAAACCAGTCGAACAATTCCACTACTACCTAGCCCAATTCTCACCAACCCACCCATCCCTAACCCCGCAACTCATCCACCAAATATGGTGTCGACTCCGCGTCCCAGGGAACCCAAACGTGCCCCTGGCCCTACCAAAGCCCCTAGCCATGGCAGCAATCTGCATGGCACACATGGAATCCATCGTCGACGGACGAATCGTCCCCACGCTGGAACAAGTCCGCGAATATCGCCCTGCTGTCACCAACGGGTACAATTATCCATCCCAAGTCGAGCCACCCGCTGTCCCCAGGCTAAGCGACAACCGCCTTAAATATCTCCGCCTCTTTGACAAATGGGTCGACTGCTCATGCGGCTGTGGACGACTATGGAATTTCGTACCTGATCCACCTGATGCACTGCGCGATGATAGACGCCTGAGACAGGGGAGTCGATGTCTGGCTGTTGACCCATCACAAAAAGGAAGTGATGATGCATCTTCGTTTCTATCGGCAAAGAGTGGTGGCAGTGTGAAATCATCAAAGGGGGGGCTGTGGAAGAGCATACTGGGAAAAGGAAAAGACAAAGGAACACGGGAAAGTCACAGGTTATCCGAACACCAGCAGAATAATTTGAGGGCCTGGTTCGCGTTGGATCCAGTCGAGGGGTACGAGCAACGGGAGCAGATTGGGGGATATTACTGACTCATTACCCAAGGTACCAACGGACGCGCAAAGAAAGGAAATGACCGGAGGAAGTTGGCTGTTTGGCAGATTGACAATGAGGTACAACTTGCTCCTGTACCCAGGGTTGTGGTTTATGATCGATCGATGGGACGGACTCATTTCAAAGAGCTTCACACCGAACCTGAGAAGGCGGATGTGTAATGTGGTGGGCTCGTGAGTTATTATGAGATTGACACAAACACCATCACACAACCGATGGATCGATATAAGATCCAAAGCGAGCGAGTACGAAAGGGGCATGCAGTATGGCCACCTGTGTATAACATCTCACGGCTGTACATGGCCATTTAATCAACAGGAGACCACATTATCTGGATGACTGCATTTGTGCGCTTTTTCAGCTGCGTGCTGTGTGCTGCGAAGCCCAGTTCCATCTGTACATGTAATGAATAATTTTATGGCTTGTGTCGTGCCAGGTGTGTGCCTTCCCGCGGGAGGTCAACATGTGGTCTGCATCATGTAAACAACGACCCCTGACTTACACAATCACCAAACCAACAGCACAGCCAAGTGACATCTTCACCGCTCATGTAATTAAGTAATTAAATTTTGTATCCGTCCTGTGACTCCCTTGCGTTCAATCAAGGCCAGACAGACGGCCTGTATCTATGTACAACAGAATGACAGATTACAAGGTCATATCCCGTATCGGTATAACCAACATCATTTCCATCCCTCCAATCCTCTTCTTCGGACCGAAGTGCAGCAACAAATAACTGGTAGACACCCATCCTTCTCCACCCAAGTTACTCCTGAGTGCTACCACATTTGTCCACTGTTCCCATCTTGACAAAGTTGATGAGTGAAATGATGCTGTTTGCCCGAAAATAACAAAAACTTAAAAAAGGTATAAGCAAATCCCGGCTGGGATCTTAACAATAACTACCATAATAGGCAGAAACCCAATCAAGAAGAGAATGTGAAAGGAAAACAAAACGCCAATGTGCCTCCTTTCTGTCCCTTCTTTGCGAGTCCCACCACCATGCTTTCCATGCGTATAGTCGTACCATTAAAAATCAAGATCCATCGTCTATCGTTCGTCGATAATTCATGTGTCGTTTTCTGCAGTGAATGTAATCGTGACGGAATGATAGTCTCAACAACTTTCCCAAACCGTGAAAAAGAAAAATGTACTCCAACCATCGTTTCCAGACATCTACTAGCGATGCTGAGAATGCTGTTGGAGGTGGTACACCAAGTCAACTCGGCGAATGTATTCCAGACCACAAAGTTGCCCAAGTTGGCTTCAAAACCTGGCCGCTCTTGGCTTCCTAGAAAGCTTAGAGCCACAGGGTGAATATGAGCATCACACCTACTAGACCGATGCTCATGCCCGCGATCTCCTTATTGGGAGGAGCTGGGTTCTTGGTCGAGCTGGGAGAGGCAGCTGACCCCGTGTCGGAAGGGTTTGCCGTCGGGGTTGGCGTGAAGGTCCCCTGAAACGTCTCACCAACGGTGGGCAGCGCAACGTTTCCGTTGATTAACCAGCCGTCCTTGGTCGACGTAGGGCAGGCTCGGGTCGAGAGATCGGTGGGTGTGTAGTCAGAGCTGGCCACGCCCTTTGGGGTGATGGTTGCCCACTTGGACCTGAGGTTTTCGAAATCTGGCGTAACCGGCTGCGGTGTGCCTGCCCGTGTAAAGCCGCCTTCGATGTTCTTGCCAGTGACAGTCGGCTCGACCTTGGGGCCGTAGGAAATCAGGCCATAGTGGTTCGCCTCCTCGATCCATTCGTATACGATGGAGCCGCTCCAGTCGTTGACCATCTCAGGACCAAAGATGGCCTCCTGGTCGTCGAAAAGACGGGGACCGGGCACATTACAACCGGTCTCCGAAAAGAATATGGGAACTGGGAAGTTCTCTGCTGTCTTCTGCAGATTGGCGTAGCCCGATACAGCATAGGTTGTCTTGTCACACCACTCGTACGAGTTGAGAGCAAAGAAGTCGACGTTGTCCGCTTCTCGGCCGCCACAGGTTAGGTAGTCCTGGAGCATCGGCCGGAGTTCTGCAATGTCAGCGGCCGAGTAGCCGATGGGGACCTTGCGATAGCCCTTCTTGTCTCTGTATGCCTTCATGTCGCGTGTGGCGCTCTTGATGAACGGAGCGACTTGGGACTGGTTGGCCATGGCAATAATCTCGTTGCCAATGAAGAAGCCCAGTACATTGTTGAAGTCGATGAAAGCGTCCATGACCTCCGCGTACCTATCATGTTGGGTCTGGTTCCACCAAGGATCATTCTGTCATGACAATTTTTAGCAAAAACCGCGAGAGGCAGGGAGCGACGGCTTGTATGGCGGTACATACAGGTAGAATATAGGTATCGAAGGTATCCAGGTCAATCAGGGTGTAAATGCCAGCATCAGCAAAGGTAGCCATGCACTTGGAGTGGTCTGCCTTGGGGTCGACATGGTAGACACGGATCGTGTTGGCGCCGAGAGTCTTCATAAGCGTGGCATCTCTGGAGCATTGTTCGGCGTCGACGAGGGGATCGGCTGCATTCTAGTGTCAGAACTTTATGCTCTTGGAGCATCCCGCGGTAACTAGTCGCGACTTTAAAGCCCTTATGAAGTGCAAATAAGGCCCCAATAAGCTGATGCTAAGGCGTTATCTCTGCAGTAGAATTGCATTGATCGAGTCCCTTGCAGCGGTGCTTTTTGACTATTTACCGCGGTATGCTGTGCTCGAGGACAGTGGGCTGCGCTTGTACATACCTGGTGTCAACTGGTAGGCGACCCCTAAAATCCACACGAATTAGTCTCAGAGTCCAAACGTCTTTTGATATCTCCCGACTTTACATACCCTTCATGAAGAATTGTTTCCCCTTGCTGTCAAAGAATTTGTTTCCCTTGACAGAGATGACGTCGAGAGCGTTGGCAGCTCCTGCGCCAAGGAGCGCGACGGAAAGCCAAGACAGTTTCATGTTTCTTGACTTTTGTTTTTTCTTGGTGTGATCTAGGTTACCCCGACCTGCCAAACAGTGTTTTACTCTTGATCTTCGATTGATAAGAAATGCGATCGATCCTTCTACTCGGAGACAGAGAATCCTCTTGTCGCTGGACAACTCACGGCTACAATCGCTTGTTGAAGTGTAGCACGGGGATACTTCGTTACAGCTGGAGGGAAGGTGGTGCTCTTTCGTCCGGTCTCGAGCCTCTTTTTCTTTCTCGACAAAACGAAGGATGTGGACACAGGTCCAGCTGGTAGTTTCCCTGTCGAACAAGGCCGACACTGATGCAATTGGCGAAGAGAATCGCACCTGCCAAGCTCGGAGGGAAAAAAACAGCAAAAAGATAAGGCGGGCGGGGAGCTTCTGGAGCGCCGATAACGAGAGGGTGTCGATGTCTTGGCGTCAAAAACGAGAGAGATACCAAGGCCCGATATTTGAAGAACACTCCGTAGGAAAGAAGATTGACAGAGAGATCCGGAAGAGCGAAAGTAGTGTAGAGATGGAGGTTTTTCTTTAGTCGGATGGGGGGAGAGGACCTTGGTATACGGTACCCAGCTGGAGGCAATGGAAGCTCCAGGGGTGGTGGTGGGTTGTTCCCTGTGGAGGTTGTTGGCTGATCGCCAGCGGCCAGACCACCAAGGCCATTGTAGTGTACGGATCCGTATCAATTGGGTACCTGCCGTTCCACTTGACGGGGGTCACAGCTTCTGCTGCTCTCAACAATCGAAATTCATCGACCAATGACACAAGCACAACACGGAAAAGAGCTGAGGCAACATTGGCCAAAACCTGCTTCAATATTTTCCTAAATTTTCATGCGATGGCCGGATTCCGTATCCGGTCACAACGACGAAGCAGCCCTCTCTCAGGCACCATATCGAAGAAGAAAATGCAAGGTTGATCGTGAGATCTTGCAACAATCAGAAGTTCTCTCAATATTCTCTGCCTTGTTTTTCCAAGTCGTCAGTACCCACAACCCGCACCTTGCTGCAGCTGGCTGCACTGCTGTCCCCACTTGACTGCGTTTTCTTGGTTTCTCCCCTGGTCGGCGATGCAGCCAAGAAACCGGGCAAGGTAACATGGGGGTACAATCCCAGCTTGATGAGATTTTGCCCGCCAGCCGTCACGCCTGCTACACCATCACCCGTACCAACTCCCGGGACGGTACACTGTACTGACCTGCTACGTACAGTACGTGTATGGTGGACTTTGGAATTTGAGATTAAAACATCACAGATTCTTTGGCCAAGGTTAACCTGCGGACTGTCGTGACGCGATCCTTCTGTGTTCTCAGGCTCCCGAAAGGTCCGGAAGCGGCAAAGAGTTCGAGATCTGAGACTGCCATGAGGGCAGCTACGCACAGCGAAAGCCTCATTCCGGGTTCAAACCCAAAGATATTTGCAGTTGTCTTGCGTGGCAGTCCAGGCAGACAGATATCTCCAAACTGTTATCAATACAGCATGGCCAAAAGGATTCGAGTCTTTTCGAAGTTTGACGTTTCACAATAGTTAAAAGAGGCTGGGTTTTGCTGACAATTTATGGTAAGCTATACTCCGTACCCGTGAGGCTAATTTAAGCCATTTGATTCCTCACAAACAGTCGAGGACGAGCAGGAGGAAAGTTCATCTGGATCTTTGTCACCAGCCCTCCCGACGGGCTAAATTACACTACTGCAGCAAAACTTCGAACAACGCCGGTTGCCCGTTTCTGCTGTTGTCCTCCTTGTCTCACGATTATCTAGCGTGGTGTCTCGATCCAATACATGACCACCAGAAGCCGTGGACAGGTACTTTCCGCTCCCATCGGTCGACGGCAACTGCAGACGAATGTTTTAGTGTACACTATTGTAACCCGTACAGCGTACACTAGCCCGTATACCAAAGGATCGATATCATCACGGCGTGATACCTTCCTCTTTGCCCCTCCATCCGGTACGGAAGTGCCCCTCGCTCGCTGCTGTGCCCGAATTTGTTTCGAAACAAACGGCCCGCGATTTGATTCCCAACAAACAGGTTGCGTCGTTCCCCTTAAAACAATCATGTTATTTTCTACGTGATGCAAGAGTACTTTACTCAGTAAACCAACCAAAACAGGATTTACACCAACTGCCATGTCAGGAAGGTGTTCAAGTTCCAACAAACATTCCGCAAATCTTCTAGAGGGTCACTTCAAATCT
Source organism: Rhypophila decipiens (assembly GCA_033297075.1). NCBI lineage: Eukaryota > Fungi > Ascomycota > Sordariomycetes > Sordariales > Naviculisporaceae > Rhypophila > Rhypophila decipiens. The sequence continues at coordinate 28,759 of MU858200.1, forward strand.
CCATAAAAATAAATAAATGATGGAGGGTGTGACAGAAGTGACAGGGATTGAAATTCGGGCCAACCGCAAAATGAACGTCATTCAGTTCTAGCGAACCAGGAACGCGTTCGTTCGTCTTTTGTTCGCGTCAGGGCGCTGTCAGGATGGGATGGGGGATGGGTGGTTGGTCGGTCTCAGGATGTGCGGGCCGAGGATGTTTGCAGCGACTGGCAAGTTGCTTGTCACACCTTGTTATCTTGCAGGCCGACTTGCAGCTGTGCACATATCTGCAGCTGTCGATCGTGACTGTCAGCGTTGGCAGTTGACCGATGCGGCTACTAACAATTGGGTACTAATATTGGGTAGAAAGTTGTTAGTAATAGCATCTCACCCGGAACTTTGCTCCGGGCTTGCCAGCAAATTTGCATCGAAACACAACGACATCCTGCTAGAAAGCAAGCACGAGTCAAGAGATTAACACCAACTTTATGTTGTTTGCATATTGACAATGTTTTGGTTGAACACTGAAACCGTTTTTGGTGATCTAACAAGAAGTGAAATGGGGTATCTTCGGAACAGCAACAAAACTTATCAGAAAGAAAACCAACGAAAGCAACCCCAGAAGGTCTAACCTTCATTCATACCTGACCGACCAAATACCATCATCGAATATCTATAATCCCATGCCAAAGAGACAGGCTCTTGACCGAGCCTCATTATATCCCATATCCCATAACCCATAACCATTCTGCCCTATCATGTCCTGTCGTATCCCAGTCCCAGTATAAAGCATTCCATTTCATACATTCATTCATCCATCCATCCCGGTCATGCTTGACCTAACCAAAAAGGAAAGAAGAAAAATACCAATATTGAAGCAAGACTCAATACGATGATAGCAGCTCTTGACGATGTTTGCCCGCTGCTGCATATATGGGAGAAGTAGCAGAAGTCGGCGACGTCTGGTGGTGATGTTGCCAGGGCGACCTGACCATGGTTCTTATGCTGCGGAGGTTCTTGAGGCCTTGGAATCCTGTCCCGACGCCAGTATGAGCAGCAGCAGTGGAAGAAGAGACGGAACTATTATGAGAACCAATATCACTAACTGCGGTAGTGGACATGCTCCTCTCCCTCTCAATCGAGGATGCTTGTTGCCGCTGCTGCTCTCGGACACTGTCCGCCCGCCTGATGGTACTGCTACCGCCGCTGCCGCTGCTCTGGCGTCTGTGCTGGTACTGATCGGTGATGCTTCTGCCTCCACCGCTGCTGCGCTTGGTCATGATCGACATGGTGTCAAAGTTCTCTCCCCCGGAGGAGTGCGAGGTGGAGAGTCCCGTGGTGGGCGAGTTCAGTTTCAGGCTGCCGATGCCAAAGTCCCAGCCGCCGTACTGGTGAACACAGTGCGGTTCTGAGATGCCACATGCGTCTCTGAGGATCTGGTACATCCGGGTCTGGACATCGTGAGCAGCCGGGCGCTCCGAGGGGTGGAGGGCGAGCATTCGCTCGACGACGTGGAGCATGGGCGACATGCCCCTGAAGATTTGATCACTGTCTTTTTTGGAAGCATCCTTGGCGAGCTGTGTCATCCAGCTTTCTACCTGGCCTAGGTTTTTGTGGAAAGATGAATCGAGTACGGCACCGCCGCGCCCTGGGCTCTTGTGTTTTGCGGCTCGGTAGGCGGCAAACGGTCGTCCGTGTTTCTTCAGCAAGAAGCTGAGCAACTCTAGAATTACGCAGCCTAGAGAGAAGATGTCGGCTGCTTGCGGGTTGAGTTGAGGGGTTGGTGCGTGCATCAACGCCATGGGGCTATTCCCATAGTCGGTCAATGAACGGCTGATTGAGAATTGAGCGGGATTCTCGGGAGAAGTTGAGAAGGACACCATGGTCGCTCGGCGATGGGTGGGGCTCGGCGGCAGTGTCCCGGAAGTCGGTCTGTACCACTGTTCGGGAGCTGCGTAATCGTACGACTCCTTGTCGAAGGACGTCTTGTCCGTCATGGCGGCGAAGACGTCGGCGTTGAAACGGGTGAAGTCGGCAAAATGGACCTGGTTATCATGGGAAAACAAAACGGTTGACGGCTTGATGTTCCCATGCGAGAGGCCCCGGTTGTGGACATAGCAGAGAGTGTCGACCAGGCAAAGGATCCAGTTCATAACAAGCCTCCTCCGCTCCTCCTTCTCCATGTTCTTTATTGAGCTTGGCGTGGTTGTGAGGAAAGACTTGAGGTTGAACTCGGTGGCGGGTGTGAAGAGAAGATAGGCATAGCCCAGGTGTTTGTAAGACCCCCAGTAAGATACCAAGTGCTCGTTCTGGACGTGCTTGATGCCGTTGATTTCGTACAAAAGGTCCTCTTGGCTAAGAGCCTCGGGTCCGCCGCCAGGACCGAGAGGAATCCGACGTCGACAAAAGACCATACCGGGCTGGTCGGGGAGGACGACTCGATCCACATGGCCGCCACTGTTTCCCGTTGGAAGAGTCTGCTTCTTTTCGAGGACGTCCAATGGCACCGCCTCGTTGTCCTGGTATACAACATGCTCGTTCTTCTTAAGTGGGCGCAGCAGATAGTAGAACTGGCGGTAATAGAACTTCTTCTCCGACTTTTCGTCCTTGGAAGGAGTCAGTGCCAGGCGCTCGACCTGGTCACGGGCAATGGGTAGGTCTTCGTCATCCCAAGAGTCATCGATGACTCCAAATATCTGATCAGGGACGCCGAGGTCGACGAGGATGAGGAAGATGCGTCTCGCTTTTTGGTCAATCCAATCCCAGTACGTCCCATCCGTCAAGCCATCACCGAAGCCCAGTGGCTTGTCTAGTCTTTCGATCTCCTGGGGGAGAAGGTGGTTGCAGACGAACTGCCGAGTGACAGCCTTGTCGATGGTATCGGGAGTCCACCACATGGTTACTGGCGAGATATGATTGTCTAAAGCAAGCACAGTTTGGCTGCTGATATCAGTGAGAGAACTGGGGTGACATTACTAGATAGATGGCTTTCAGTCGAACAGAGAGGACGGGAGAGTATTGCAAGAGACCATAAAGCAGGCCCGAAGCCAGAGGGAGGTTCACCTGTGCCCCATATATGATCTGATGAGGATGGGGGACAGTAAGGGAGCGAGCCCACAATTTCTTGCCGGCCTCATGATAGCGAAATGGCATCCATCCCAGGAGAGTAATGTTTTAGCTGGGGGTGGCTATGGCTTCCCTTGCTTTCCCCAGTCACGACCCATCCTGCTGGGAGAGAATCCAACGTGGAGGAGGGCCAGAAGTGACAGGGAACAAGTCGGCTGCCACACGAAGTCTCACATGGAAGAAAGCGCATGGTGCAGCGCTCGGCGCATGATATCGATGCTTGATAGCGAGGGCAACATGAAGGGAAAGGGGGAAAAACAAAAACCGGCTTTCATTGGCCAGCATATGGACCAGAGATAAGGCAAGCAAGAACCACGACAACGCTCATTCGCCCACGGTATCTGACAGACTCTCAATGTGCGCAACAGACGCCACTTTGATCGCGGGATGGGGTGAAGGCCTGGAGGGAAAGCTGCACGAGAGCAGCAGGTGTCGCAGGACTCGGGAACTCTCTGTATCGCCCTGCTCTGACTGGCAGCGCCTGCCTCTGGTGATGGGCTTGTTCGCACCTTCTTGGGCTTCTTCGGCAGATTACGGCTCGTTCTCCACCCCACTCACACTCCCCCTCGCCTCCAAATCGGGTTGGCATCGTGTGCGTGAAGGCATTGTGCACTCTGTGAGGGGTGGCTACTGGTGATGGTCGCAAGGGGTGATGGGCCTTTGCCGAGCGGAAAGAGAGAGGGAAAGCGTGGGGGAGAACCCCACACTTTGGACCTCAGCTCTTGCCCTGGTGTTGGACGTTCCTTCCTCTGCTCCCCCATCTCGCCTCATGCCATCGACTCATTCGAATACTTATCAGCGCCTTCCCACTCGTCCGAAGAGCTGTACGGGTTACACGACAAGGCCTTGATAAAGTCCCGTACGGTGAAGGAGCCTTGGCATCTCTATGGAACACAAACGGACAAGAAAATGATCATCGCCTCTGACTTCCGCCAAACATTACAAACTTGGGTTCTGTAGCAGCGGCTAAGGACTTCGAGATGATTTAAATGTCTCTGGTCGAAATTGAGGACAAGCCACCGAGGATGTGTTGTGAAGTTGGGGGTTCACGCTATCGATATCCAGAGGTTCGTTGGGATAGTGATCTAGACCCTTGTCGGTACCTTGTCAGAACCCTGTATTTTTCCATTTTCTTGGCCCCCTCTCGCCCTGTACCCCTCTATCACTATCCGTCCATCAAACGGACTGGTACGGGGTACTCAAACATCACCAAATGTCAACCATGAGACACCGCCGCCATTGGCGATGTTTCCAGTGAACCCCGGATGCAACATCGGAGCTCCCTTCAACACAACGACATCTCTTTAACACCGAGCAGCCTGCCAAGATGTCAGAATGCTGATCTACCTGCTCTGATTTCGGCCAAATACACTGAAATCGCGCATACTACCGGGGCTGTCGTGTCGTTGATAGATATGCACATACTCTCCGTTGCCCAGTGATAATGGAATCATGGAGCCCCAGGCTTCGTAGACAATCTTCCGACGGTGAGTAGCAATGAATCTGTACAAACCGGCTTGATCAGCATGCAACGCTACTACAGTGCTGCACACACACGACACACAGACAGACACACCCACAAACCCAGAATGATCCTCAGCCATCCATGGATGATGGCGCTACTGTCCCCACGGTAGGATGGCGTTTCCCAAATCACCGGGCGAAGCCGCCACGATTTCACGCCTCGGAGCCGAGCGGCGGACCCCTCCATCTCTCCGCCACTTCGGCAGGGCGGTCTCCTTTAATTACACTTTCGGTGAGGCATTTCACCCTCCAGTTGCACCTATATATGCCTCTCTCATACGGATAGTTCATATCCATTCCCTACGAAGGGTCCATGCTCTCTGCAGCTCCTGTAATGTATGTACACCGACTGTTTCCTTCTCAAACAACAAGTTCAACGGGAGCTGCAACCGAACGGCGTTTACTTGAACAGGAATAGGACTATGCGGGGTTTACATCCGTCCGTGGGTGGTATCCTCCAGATTGTACATGGATGTACTGCACCTACACTTTGCTGGGCCTCTGATAGCAGTATGTGCATCCTATCATACATATCCAAGTTGCTGTACGTACAGCACGCAGTATCCGTACATATGTACCTATCTGGAACCACAGAGACCTGGCAGGGCCAACGGCTTTATGGCGTCTCCTTTTCCTCCTACATGAGATGTTCCGGAGGACGTTCACTCATCGTGGCCTGGGGCATCATCTTCAAGACTACCATCAACAGATAACAACAGTAGGCCTATGAAGCCGTATTCGGAAGTGGTACTACCCAACGGTGTTCTCGAGCAAACCTCCCGCCTCTCCAAGTCCTGATATTCCACCCGGCTTCACTTTCCGGGATGTACCAAGACAAACAAGAATTCCTCACGACGTCTCATGTTCGGTGAGCGCCATCTGAAGATGATGGTATGTGCGGTCTCTGGTTGATCTAATCTCAATCTCAGGAGCAATGATCCTTCTCATCATTACACGAGTCCCCCTCGATACTCGGTTCCCGAGAGAGGGGGACAGAGAGAGTATGTTCCCCCACGTAAGGCACGGTTCAGGAGATGGCTCAATCTCATATCCAAAAAGAGAGCAAGACTTTGATTAGATTAACGATCCTAGAGTGTTCCAAGGGTCTGAGACAAACGATTGTGACGGCGGGGGACGTCTTGACCTATTCAGGTCTAGAGGGCAGCCTGAGAAGGATGTCTACACAGCCAACTGTATGTACATGTACAGACAAGATATCGCCAACAGTAGACAAGCTCACAAACTTCCGTTTCCCCAGTCATCCAGGACACTAGAGAAGCTTGTTGCTTCATGTCGGCATATAGGGCCGGCCAATTTTCTTGAGTATTTCTTGTCTCTCAGGTCCCTAGCAAGAGCCGGCCGGATTGGGCCTGACTTGCAGATGTCAACTGTCAAGACGATAACATTAGCGAGCAAGGTGCCGAGGTTCGATAAGGACGAAAATAGCAATCCTCGCTGATCGTTTCTGCTATCCCCTTATCCGTTGTGTAGTGTACTTCCTCTCTAGATAGGCCGAGGCTTGTTTGTACCTACAAACATCGTACGCTACCATACCTACCGTAGAGCATTATGCTGAAATACCGAGATACGTGGCAAGTCTCGTGATAATATATGGCGCCTAATATACAGGCACCACTACTCTCATATACAGGCACTAGTCCAATTTGACTTTTTGACTTCCTAGACCAGAGGTATTCATTCAAGCCAGTACAAGGCATTTATTCGAGCTAATTAAGGCATTTATTCGAGCTAGTTAAGGTATTTATTCTAGTGTAGACTATCTAGTTAAGGCCTCTATTTTAGCTAGTTAAGCTATTTATTCGAGCTAGTTAAGGTATTTATTCTAGTCTAGACTATCTAGTTAAGGCCTTTATTCTAGCTAGTTAAGGCATTTATTCGAGCTAGTTAAAGTATTTATTCTAGTCTAGACTATCTAGTTAAGGCCTTTATTCTAGCTAGTTAAGATATTTATTCGAGCTAGTTAAAGTATTTATTCTAGTCTAGACTATCTAGTTAAGGCCTCTATTCTAGCTAGTCAAGCTATTTATTCTAGTCTAGACTATCTAGTTAAGGGATCTATTCAAGCTAGTTAAGGTATTTATTCCAACAAGACTAGTGCCTGTATATGAGAGGACTGGTGCCTGTATATTAGGGGCCTAATATATTGGGCCTCTCCAGTCATTCAGAGTGAGATGACGCCCACTGCTCTTCATATCAAGAAATATCAGAATGCTAGAGCTGGACAGGGCCATATTGAAACCAGAAACATTTGCTCTATGTAATTACCATTAGTGCGTGATAGCACATACAAAGCAGCAGGCGATCAGGTACATGGGTAGATAGGCAAACATGAAAGAAAGGAAAAGGTTGGGCCAGCTCCTTTGCCTCGTTGGTATGTCAGTTCTCGAACAAGGGCGGAATCAAAAACTCTCCATCTCAGTCAGGACCTTGGTAAGTTGTAAGACGGTGTACACAGATATATAATGGAGGAATGCGGCAGTTATTCACGGCTTTCGATCTCCTGTTGGTTTCTTACATGTACCTTAAGCAATGTACACTGGATCTTGATTCACTTTTCAACATCAGAAGATCTGCCAGCAACACGAACTTTGAACAAGTTCTTATTATACAGGTATGATACATACACATCCAACAGATATGTACTTGCCTTTGCGAAGGCTTCATCTCAAGACCATCTTCACCGTAGCCCATAACAGCGTCCAGACGCATGTTGGTAAAGTAAAGAGTTTTGCATGTATAGAGATGTGCTGAGCTTTTCCGACTAAATTACCCCAGCATGCCCCTCATCACATAGTTAGGCTGACATGTCACTCAGAATGGCTGAATAACACTCCCATTCTTCTCGCTCAACCGCGTCCCTTTCCTCCCGACAAACGTCTGCATAGCCGTATCGACCCCCGCCAGCCGCCTCGCAACAGCCTGAACACCCATAGGCAGCACATTATAAAACTCGATCCACCTCGCGTAAAGCGGCGAGCCAATGGTGGCGTTGTGTCCATTGTCAATCGCCTTGATAATCTCCTTGGCCACATCCACGGGCTCGACGACGGGCGCGAGGAAGGCGTTGGGCGTCTGGACACCGTAGAACAGAGGGGTAGAGATCTGGCCCGGGGTCACGAGGACGGTGCGAATCTGCGGGTGTGTCTGGCGGAGCTCGGCGGCGAGGGACTTGTGCATGGCCGTGACGCCGGCTTTGGCTGCGGAATAGTCGGACAGCTGGGCTGCGCCGGTTGTGCCGATGACGCTGGAGACCGTCACTACTGTGCCGCCGACTTCGCTGCGAGCGAGGGCCGGGAGGAAAGCTTTGAGGGTATAAAAGTGGCTGAGCAGGTTGGTCGTGAGGCTCTTTTCGATTTCGTCGACCGACATGTCGAGTAGACGCTTGCCAACCACGATGGCGGCGTTGTTGATAAGTACGGTGGGAGTGCCGAGCTGCAAAATGAAAGCATCACAAGTTAGACATCGCCCTCAGGTGGAAAGGTGAAAGGTGTATAACTCACATCTCTCTCGATTTCAGCCGCTACCTCGGCGACCCGCTGTTTGTCCGTCACATCGCACTTGTAATATGTCACGCCCCTGGCCTCCCCGTTCTCCATCTCGTTGACGTCCAGCACGGCGACGGTGGCGCCGCGCATGCCATAGACCTCGGCGATCAGCAGGCCCAGCCCGCTGGCACCGCCCGTCACTACGATCACCTCCTCGCTGAGATCCACCTCGCGCGGCAGGCCAAAGGCTAGCCTGCTATTTATGGCGCCAACGATCCAGCAGCTGGAGATAAAGGCAGCCCAGACAATTGAAACTATCATAGGTGCCGCGTCGTAGTGCATGTTTTGCGCGCGGAAGCAAAGTGGGACGATCCATGCAATAAAGGGGTGGAAGAAGCTCGTCTTGAGCACCTTGATGAGCATGTCGATCGAGAGCGGCGCGAACCACGAGTCCCGCTGGGGAGGCGTTGAAAATCTTCCCGACATCTTGTGCAGTGTTCCTCTTGTCGAGATTTCGGTTCGGTGATTTGTGGGATTGGTCAATTATGGTGTTATATCGAGAAAGTTGGATTTGACACTTGGAGCTATCGAAGCTCAGGGAACTCTAGCGCGGTGCTCGTTGGCTTTACCGTTGAGAATGCAAGGAAGTTGGCGCAAAGAGAAAAAAAAAGATCCAATCGCTTGGTTTATGATCTTCTGAAAATGAAAAGAAAGTGATTAGAGAGGAAACCCAAGAACGAGAAAGGAGATGGTGTTGAAGATATTCTCCTGTTTCTGCTCTCGAAAGTACGAATGTGGTTGAAACACCCCTTCGTTCAGTCCAAGCGCCCCCCCATGTTTCGTCTCAGATCTGCAAGGGGTGCCCCACCAGAATCTGTGCCACTCGTTAGGTTGAGATGTTATGTTTTTAAGCATGATCTTTCATAGAAAACCTCAAGACTAGATAGGTACATTGGCGATGTAGTTAATTATGTTATGGCAGTATTCCATCTTTTACTTTGAGAGTTTTCTAGAGGTATGTTGATATAACCCGTAGGAGTTTTCGCTTGAAATCCCACTGTCAAGGGTTAGGGTTGTATGCATTCCATCTGATCTGTACGGCAGCAGTGGACCTTCAGTTGTTTCGAAACACACGCCCTAACCACCAATGACAGCATGTGGCACAGGGGTCAATCCAGCGGCGTGGTCACAGGACTCGGACACCCACTGTCCCTGCATCAGTCCCGCCCCGGTCCGGTCACGCGGCGGGCAACACAACATCAACCCGGACCAAACAATCGGGATCAATCTTAGGATCTGGATAGTAATACCGACCACCACGCAGGATTGTCACGACTGGAATGCATTTTACACATTGAGCACGGATTTTAAAACACCACAGCCACAGATATTTATGGGATGAACCAGGCTCTCATAGTTGAGCATTCACCCGAACAACTCGCCATGCAGTTGGCGCTGTGATGCGATATGACTACGGTACCCATCCGGCTCAGATCTTAGGCACAACAAACTCAACGAATTCACCCACTTAGCATTGTCGTTTTACCCTCAAACCATTAGCCATGAACGGTAACGACCACCTGAACGTTATCAGCAGCCAGCAAGAGCCTTTACTTGTCGCAGACTCTACTTCGCGAGGAGATGACTTGGACAGGGGGGAACTTGGCAATGGCGACGGTGCTGGCGATGTCCGGTCAGCCCCGGGAAAGCTGGGAAACGAATCGGCCAGCTTATTTATTTGGATGCTTACCTTTTCCGCCGGCATAAGCGGCCTTCTATTTGGATGTGAGTAGCTCCCTGATCTTGAGATTGGCGAATGAAACCCTCAACATATGCTGACTTGTCTGGCCACTTAAGACGATACTGGTGTGATATCCGCCACCTTGGTATCGATCGGCACCGGCCTGTCGGACAGGACCCTCACATCGTTGGACAAATCCATCATCACATCATGCACCTCACTTTTTGCCCTGCTAGTATCACCTTCGGCGTCGGTACTCGCAGATAGTCTCGGTCGGAAGCGGGTGATCCTTGCCGCCGATGTGCTGTTTGTCGTGGGCGCTCTCATTCAAGCCCTGAGTACTACCATCTTCGCCATGGTGATCGGACGATCCATCGTTGGTGCTGCCGTCGGCGCTGCGAGCTTTGTTGTTCCTTTATATATTGCCGAGCTCAGTCCCGCGGCTCATCGCGGCAGGCTGATCACGATGAATATTGTCTTCATCACGTTGGGACAGGTCATTGCCTATATTGTAGGTTGGGTCTTTGGGTCCTACGCGAGCCAGGAGACCGGCTGGAGGTGGATGGTTGGCCTTGGTGCTCTCCCCGCGGCCGTACAGATGGTGCTGTTGCTGTTCATGCCTGAGAGCCCCAGATGGCTTGTCAAGGCAGGGCGGTCCGGCGAGGCTAAAGCTGTCATTCAGAAGGTCTCTGGTGGGAACCAGCTTGGCACCTCGTCAAGGCTAGTCGATGCTACACTCAAAACCATTGAAATCGAGGTGAGAGAAGAGGAAGCAGCCAGGAGACTGAGCAGTAGGCGGACAGGTCGCAACTCTCCTGCCTGGGTGGAAGTTATGCGCGAATTGTTCGCGGTTCGAAGGAACAGGCGTGCGCTTGCCATTGCTTGCCTTCTCCAAGGTCTGCAGCAACTATGTGGCTTTGTAAGTTTCTTCCCTTTCTGTTTTCTGTTCACCCACAATGGCTGACTCCCCGGTGTCCGCGGTACGCTTTAGAACTCTCTCATGTACTTTTCAGCTACGATTTTTACCCTTGTCGGGTTCCCGATACCTACACTCACGTCTCTTGTTGTTGCGGTCACAAACTTCGCTTTCACCCTGATAGCCCTTGGCCTGATTGACCGGGTTGGGAGAAGACGAATCCTTCTCTGGTCGATTCCCTTCATGATCGGGGGTCTACTGCTCGCTGCCTACGGGTTTTCGTTTGTCCAGCTGTCCTCGGATTCGACGAATGAAGCGGGAGTAGGAACTGCCCAGCCGGCCCAGGGCGCAGCATTTATCATTCTGGTCAGCATCATGATATATGTTGCTGGTTACGCGATCGGCCTGGGCAACGTGCCCTGGATGCAGAGCGAGCTGTTTTCTCTTGGAGTACGCTCAGTGGGGAGCGGTATCTCAACGGCTACCAACTGGGGCGCCAATTTCGTGATCGGACTGACGTTCCTGCTCCTGATGGACGTCCTCACTCCGACATGGACTTTTGTGTTGTATGCTATCATATGTGGCATCGGGTATGGCTTGATCTGGCGGGTCTACCCGGAGACTGCAGGGTTGACTCTAGAAGATGCGGCGACGCTTCTAGAAGATGACAACTGGGGCGTTCGCTAAAGGGTGACATTTTCTTTCCTTCTATAGTCTATAGTACACTTGTATTTTCCGATGATATTTTTTGCACCATTCATACCTGACTCGGCTATTGAAGGCTTTTCTCGGAATCGATGGCGAGGCTAAAAAAATTTATTACAGGAAGTTTTCTCTGATCTCGAAACCGGAAGCGGAAAGAGCTGTGAAGTTTGGGCATTAATCCGTCTTTATAGCGTCTATATTGCCACACCTTTATGTTTGTACTAATATAGTAACAGATCAAATACACCGCCTATAAAATCGTCCGTACACACTACTACTACTACTACTACTACTACCACTACCACTACTAACTATCAAGACTTATTAGACTATACTAATACTAGTATAAGCTATAGGCGTATAGGAAAGTAAGATGTAGAAATCCCTTATAGTAATAGGGACTTCCTCCCTTTTAATAATAAATAACTAAGCCCTTAGGTAAATATATATATATCTACTCTTTAATATATAATATATTCTCTTCTACTCTTTAATAAACTTTAGTTCTTTTAGTACTTTTAGTTAAAAGATAGTTAAGTAGCTAATTATTAATCTTAATCTATATTAAGATAAAATTATATAATAAAACTATATTAAGGTTTTATATACTAAAATACTTATTTAGTTATAAGAAAAAGATATTATTATATTTAAATAAATACTTTAGAACTACTTTAATAAATAAAAGAAACTAGGATAAGAGGATTATACTATAGTTATTTAAATATAAGGAGTGGGTTATTAAATAATTAGAAAAAGGTCTAACTTATAAAGTAATTATCAAAAATCTAGAAAAAGACTTAGACTTTTAAATATTATAAAGAACTTTTACTAGAATTCTAAACTAATATAGTCTTTTTTAACTAAAGATCCTTAATAAAGAGTATATACTTAAAGTAGTAGAGTTATACTTCTTTATATATAGTTATAATAATAAAAGTATTTATTAAAAACTTTAAAGGTATAAAATAGTTATATTTTTATAAATACTTTAAGACTTCTAACTCTATAATAGATTAAAATAATAATATTATTTAGCTAAAGAAAGAAATAATATTTTTTATAAAGTGATAGTTTTTATAGAAGTTAATTTCTAGTAAATGTTAGTTATTTTAGACTTTAAAAGAAATCTACTCTATTAATATATTTAGTTTTATAATAGTATTTTGATTAAGAAGAATAGACTTTATAACTAGTATAAAGAAAAGTTCCTAAATAAAGTTAAGTATTAGTAAGTTAGTAACTAGACTTATTAAAGGAATTTTAAAGTCCTTAGTCTAAACTTCTTATAGTATTTTAATAAATATAAGAAGTTGAAAATATATAACTTTTAAGTCTATATTTATATTAATATCTATTTTAAATATATTATTTAAGTATATATTAGTCTATTACTAATAATAGTAATAAATATATTAAAATAGTATTTTTATATAGTTTTAAATAATAGAATATAACTATTCTTTATAAGATCTAATTATAGAAAAGAAATAATACTCTAAGTAACTACTTAAATAAGTTTAGTTAATAGTACTAAAATAGTAGTAGAGATTGTAGATAATAAAAATAACTATTATATTTATTATTAAAGGCTTAATATTTAGTCTTACCATATATATAATACTAGTATAGAGATTATCAGGATTAAATCCTAGTTTTAATATTTATATAGTACAGTATTAAATAAATAAATTATAAGTTATTTATTCTGTATAAATATTAGAAGAAGAGAAGGAGTAGTCTACTAGTTCTTTCTATTAAACTTATTTTAAAGACCTTATAGATTTTGGTTATTTTATAAAAGACTATTTATTTAATTAAATTACTATATATACTATATATATTAATATAATTAGAATAGAACTTACTATATTTACTAGTTTCTAGAATAGTTATAAAATCTACTTTTAGTTTAGTTAATTATATATTAATACTAATATCTCTTAAAACTTTTATAAGACTAATAAAGTTAAGAATTAAAGAGTTAATGTCACGATATGTATATAACCCTTGATTTCAAGTCGGCGTTCGACTTGAAATTCTACATCCTTTTGAAGAAACGGGGTCCGTAGCCTAGTGGTAGGGTTCTAGACTAGTGGATTCGTCACAATTTCAAGTCAAACGGCCACGGTTCGAGCCCCTGAGTTGGAAAATGATGTGTTCTTTTCGGTTGTTCCTATACATACGGATGTGACCTGATCCCGCCAGACCCCCGCACTAGTTGCTCGCTAGCCCACGAAGGGCTAGAGTTCGGGGACGAACTCTGGATTGAAACGGGGGATGTCACGATATGTATATAACCCTTGATTTCAAGTCGGCGTTCGACTTGAAATTCTACATCCTTTTGAAGAAAGGGGGTCCGTAGCCTAGTGGTAGGGTTCTAGACTAGTGGATTCGTCACAGTTAATATTAAACTTAATTTATAAAACGTAACTCTTCTTTATAAGCTATATAAACCTTTAAAGGATATTAAAATTAATAAGTTTATAAATTAGTAAACTAGAAGCTAATATATAGGAAAAACAACTAAGTTAGATTTTAACTCTTATTTATTACAAACTTTAGAAACTATTATTGTGACGGGCTGGGCCCTGTGAGGGCCTCGGCAACCCTCGGCCGTGGCACCGAGAATGGTGGGGCTCTGCCCCACCAGCGACCCTTGATGAAGCTATTCCCACCCTGTGCGTCGAAGTCTCCAGAACCTTCTATCCCTCTCTAATCGAACTGACACCATCATGTATATAGGATGGGCGAAGTCCATCAGACCTCTTTTCTCGTCTCTTCTTTCTCCTTCAAGTTTCGCGTTTTCGTTGTGAACGCTTAGCTAGTTGCAATACACTACCTTAGCACATTACAATTATTATCTTTACTTTAAAACTTATAAATAAATATATAAGATTATAAAAGAATATATTAAAAGTAATTAAGTACTACTACTCTTTATTATCTAGTTACTAGTTAAGAAAGTAGAATATTATATGAGTATTAAGTTCTTTATTTTATTTTTTATATCTTAAATATCTTTTCCAATATTAATTTAATTTAAAAAGAGCTTCTTTAAAGAAATTATACTAGTTTTAGTTATTAAGCTAAATGGCTTAAAAATGATCTATTACTATAAGAAATAAGGAATAAAATAGATAAGAATAATATTAAAAGTAGTTAGAGAGATATATATAAGTAAAGACTATATTAAATAAAGAATATTTAGATTATTTAAGGATATGAAATATTAGTATTAAATTAAAATAGACTTTAGAGATTTAATTATTTTATTAAGACTATAAACTAATAACGTTACTAGTTTTAAAGTATGTATTAAAGTAATTAATATAATATTAACTAACTAGTAAATATTAAGTCTTATTAGCTCTTTATTCTTAAGATAGGGCTTAGAATCGTTAATAATAATTACTAATAACTACTACTATTAAGAAATTTAGTAATAAAATATAGAGGAAATACTAAGAAAGAATCGTAAGCTATATTTATTTTACTAATTTAGCCCTTTCTATAGCTAATAATTAAAATAGTATAAATATCTTAATAGCTAGTAATTAAAACTATATATATATCCTAGTAAAAGTGACGGCAAGTGGCTGGCGGCTGGCCGGCTCGGCAATGTGGGGCTTATCACGTCATGGCTTATCGATTAACCCACTTACCCTACCACCACTTTCTGCCGTATTCACCGCCTTCGGTACGTACTACAACAACGCGCGATCTTCGCGTTGCTTGATTCTTTCCCCTTTCTTCTTCAACTTAGAATAACTACAATACAGTAGGGCTATTAGCAGCTTTGTCTCTTATTTGCCTGCTCGCCGTGACTGTAAATATATCTTTTAAACTATATAGTTATTAATATTAAAGAATAATACTAGTATAATAGTTAAAGCTAATTAATATAAGAAATAAGAGAAATAAGCTAAGTTAAAAGTAGATAGTAGTCTAGTTTCTACTTAGTTAATAAGCTCTTTAATTACTTAGAAAATAAGAGAAATAGATTAAGTTAAGAGTAAATAGTATTCTAGCTCCTACTTAGTTAGTAAGTCCTTTAACTACTAGAGAGTCTTAATAGTAATCTTTTTAAAGCTAATATAATTCATATCTGCTAAGGAGTTTTAATAGTAATCTTTTTAAAACTAATATAATTCCTATATACTAAAATAATAAAAACCTACTTTAAATGTACTTCTTTTTAAACTAACTAACCTAATTATTAAAACTACCTACTAGTCCTTATAAAGGTAATACTTGTGACGATTTGGGAATCTAGAACCACACCACTAGGTCAAACCTCCTTAAAAGGGATGCCAAATTCTAAGCTGCAAGCTAGCCTTAGAATTGTGTGTTATATAGCAGTTTCAATAGGGCACTATCGCTTGTGTTATCACGGCTCACCATGACAATACTTAAACTTAGCTAAAGCTAAAGAATAAATAGAAACTTAAGAGTAAGGATAAGGATAAGAATACTATTAAGAAGCCTATTCCTACTATTATTCTAATGAATATTACTACTAATCTACTAGTTTAAGCCTACCCTAAATACTATTAACGATTTAAATATAGATATATAAAATAGAGGTAGTAGTATAAGTATAATAGTTATAGTCTATAAGAGAGTCTAGTTGTCACGATATGTATATAACACATCCGTATGTATAGGAACAACCGAAAAAAACACATCATTTTCCAACTCACGGGCTCGAACCGTGGCCGTTTGACTTGAAATTGTGACGAATCCACTAGTCTAGAACCCTACCATTAGGCTACAGACCCCCTTTCTTCAAAAGGATATAGAATTTCAAGTCGAACGCCGACTTGAAATCAAGGGTTATATACATATCGTGATACTAGTAGATAGTATAATTATGGTAGACTAAGTATATAAGAGTAATGGCGGTGTGCTGAATGAGTATATAACCATTGAATTGCAGAAGGTTCTGATAACCTCTGTAATTTGAGCTCCTTTTTAGGAACGGTTTGGCCGAGTGGTATGGTTCTTGGAGCTCGCCGTCACTATAAGAGAGCTAGTATTTATCTATTATATAGAATATATTTATTGTAACGCCAGTGACATACTGTGAGGATCGTATAGAGGAACAACCACCCTATACACCCTCATACGTACTATACATACCATTTACTTGATTGGATCTTCCAATCAAGTCTAGTTGCTCTTTTGGGCTATGTTACGTAGTGGTGTGGTATGTCACGATCGTTACATCCACCAGACCAACGGTGTTGGCCTGCTTCCTGCGGTGTTCGCATGCCTAGCTTACAGCGTATAAGCTACATGCCTGGCATTACTTTAACATATTACTATATATTTTTCTAGATGTGACGATTGTATGCAGAACAACCACTGTATACGTCGTCAGACAAACTATACATACCAATACTAGTAGCGGTTCTTCCGTTCTAGTATCGTGCTCTTTTGAGGGCTTGTGGCACAATGGTTTGGTATGTCGCTGTCGTTACAATAGAGAACTAGGCTAATTCTATATTAAATAAGAATAAGTTAGGACTTAGAAGAAATACCTAATATAAATATACTTATAATATATAAGTTAATTAACTATATAAACTTTCTTAACTTTATTAGCTTAATACTATAGTTTTCTACTCTTATAGAGTAAATATAAGTATTTCTAGTATTATAAACTTATTAATAAAGCTATATATAGTTAAAGCAAGCTAGTTATTAGTAGTCTAGATAATATTAATAATGTTGATATTTAATAGTAGTGGTGGTAGTGGTGTATATAGACGATTTTATAGGCGGTGTATTTGAATTATTACTACATTAGCACAAACGTAAGGGTGTGGTACCATATGCGTTAGGAACAAGGCGAAGCCAAGCTTTGCTAGGAGCCTCGGCATCCACAATTTTGGCATGGCGATAATGACGGATGAATGTCTGAGGCTCTGAGCCGGGTGAGCCCACCAACCGCTGCATCGGCTGGGAAGGGGTACAAAAACGGCTGCCAGATGTTGATACTTGTGCATGCGGCTCAAGCTGAGCTCGGAATTTTGACAGGATGACCTGACCTTTTGACCGATACCAGCTCTGTATTTTTCTTTTCGTTTCATTTCTATTTCAAACAAGGTGGAAGGGTCGGTCCTGTCAGAATCCGTAGTAAGAAGTTAATCCTCCTCGCGACTTCGGGTCGATGTTTTCCGTCGTTAAATTTGTCAGCGTCCCTCCGCTGTGGGTTGACTCAGTAAGGCAATGACTACCGGTACACCTGCATGAGCTGGTTTCCCCGTTCAATTACACGGTCAGCATTCCGCACTTTGTTTCCACGCCTCACGTTAATCCGTCCAAAATTAACTGCCTCGGCTTCCATATGGCGCAGGAACTCGCCGTCCTTTTTTCTCTATTCCCCGAATCAAAGAGCTGGTTCGGGTAGTGTCTCCAAGCAAGTGATGGGGGATGAGTAATCCCGCCTGCCGCCCCCAAAGAGCGACAGGAAAATGCAAAGTCAACTCGACATGGGTGATCCTACATCATCGGTTTTTGCTACCCCACCCGCTCCACAGCAAGTTTCGCCATTCTAGCTCTCGATGGGCCGTTTCGACCCTTTTCGCGGTCCACCGTGAGAACTCGGGTTATTGTTGGTGGCCGCTTGCGATTGATTCTCTCATGAGATGTCCTACGGAGTAAAAGAGAGAAATTATATGTTGGAAGAGCACCCTCGGCTTAAAGATTCCATGTTGGCGGCTCAGCTGGAGCTTATGAGATCATAGCTAAACGGCGGGCTTCCGCCGGGATTTCAGTACGGGTCCCGCCTCTGCATACGCAGTAACGTCCACCCGGCGAGGACATGCTTAATTCCGGAGGCCAAGAAAGATGCCGATTTCCCATGCCATCCAGGCAATGCCATGCCAATCCACAGTCAAGTCCACGCATGGAGCTAGGCCTCTCCGAACCCAACACTGCTAGGAGTACCTCGAATTAACTCGATGGTAGTGGTACCACCATATTATGCCGATGTGATACATTGCTGATTACAAGTCCCGTCGGCCTCCGTCTCCATCGATCTTCTTTACGGGTGCTCCGTTCTTCTTGATCTTTCTTCGATCCTCCCTGTAAATTTTCTTTTAGTCCCCTCCAGCCAAGACAAGGATCACCAGGTTCGTGGACGTCATTATCATCCCTGATAAGATCGTGTTTATTTTTTTATAGAAAGGGGCAAGGAGTCAAGTTACAAATATACAAACATTGCCCCTCCTGCCCTTTAAAACATCTCCCGCCCGTTCGTTCCTTCTACTTGGACATACCCTGCTATCTTTTGTTTATATACACGGATACGATACTCGCTGGGTCCTTCTACCTCTACCCAACAACCGTTCCTTTCTTACCCCCCTGGTTCGCCTCAAGTAGTGTATACTCAGGGCAGCCAACATCGGACGTTTATATCTTTCCCGGGGCTGTTTCGATTTGCGAAATCGGCCTGCTCAAAGAAGAGCGCAACCAAACAATATCAACCACCGACACTGGCCAGAAACACATCCATCGGCGCCATGGGCTTAGACGAGGTGGATCGAGAGCTCGAAAGAGCCGAACAAGATGCGTCCCCTCATGGGCGGCCGTTTCACGGTCGACGTAGCGAGGAGATCGAGCGGGTCATCTCGGCGTCTTCAGTGTCGACATCGTCCTCGGAGGGCGCGCCGTCGCGGAGAGGCCTCGGCATGAGCAGGATATCCACACAGCGCGACCTCGAGCGCCATCCCACCGAGCTCAGTCGCATCCACACTCAGAGAAGCCAGCACAGCAGCACCGTCGGGAGGGGCCCCAAGAGCCGAGAGTCCAGGAAGCCGCTGCCCGAGTTCGGTGCCGGAAAGCCATACCCGCCTCTCTTACCAGACCAGGAAGAATACGTGGTGGAGTTTGACGGTCCCGATGATCCCTTGCACGCGCAAAACTGGCCGCTGAAAAAGAAACTCCTCACGGCCGCCGTGTTGGGCTTCACAACCATGACATCGGCCTTTGGATCCAGTATCTTCTCAGCCGCGACCCGGATCATCGCCCGCGAGTACAACGTCTCCATAACAGTAGGCGTCCTCGGCGTCTCGTTATACGTCCTGGGTTTCGCCTTCGGGCCGACCCTCTGGGCTCCGTTATCTGAGCTGAAAGGGCGCAGACTGCCCCTAGTCCTGGCAACCTTTGGATTCTCCATATTCAACATCGCCAACGCGACAGCCAAGGACCTCCAGACAATCCTCATCACGCGCTTCTTCGCCGGCTTCTTCGGAGCCTGCCCTCTAGCAGTCGTCGCGGCCGTTTTCTCCGACATGTTCGACAACCGAACCCGAGGAATAGCCATCACCGTATTCTCCATGACCGTCTTCACGGGACCCCTCCTGGCCCCGTTTATCGGTGGCTTCATCGTGGAATCACACCTAGGCTGGCGGTGGACCTCGTACATCGTGTCCATCATGGGCTTCCTCTCGTTCGGCCTCTGCCTGCTCTTCCTCGAGGAGACCTACCCGCCCGTCATCCTCGTAGCGAAGGCGTCAGAGCTGCGCCGCCGCACGCTGAACTGGGGCATCCACGCCAAGCAGGAGGAAATCGAGGTGGACTTTAGGGAACTCGTCAGCAAGAACTTTTCCCGTCCCATGAGGATGTTATTCGGCGAGCCAATCATTGCCTCCTTGTCGGTATACATGGCCTTCATCTATGGGCTGTTGTATCTCTTCTTGACGGCGTATCCCATGGTGTTCCAGGGCGTGTACGGCTGGTCGGCCGGCGTTTCCGGTCTTGCCTTCTTTGGCATGATAACGGGCCAGATCATCGCCGGGATCACTGTTCTGATGCAGCAGCCTTGGTACCAGCGCAAGCTGGCCGCCAACAATGGGATGCCGATCCCCGAGTGGCGTCTTCCCAGCGTTATTGCTGGCGGAGCGTCCTTCGCCGCCGGTTTGTTTTGG
Source organism: Rhypophila decipiens (assembly GCA_033297075.1). Classification (NCBI taxonomy): domain Eukaryota; kingdom Fungi; phylum Ascomycota; class Sordariomycetes; order Sordariales; family Naviculisporaceae; genus Rhypophila; species Rhypophila decipiens. Next base: position 49,192 of record MU858200.1, read on the forward strand.
TTCGGATGGGGAGGCTACCGGGCTGATGTGCACTGGATCGTGCCTGTGCTCTCGGGCTTGCTGTCGGGCTTCGGTCTGCTCTCCATCTTTTTGCAGGCGCTGAATTATCTCGTTGATTCTTATCTCATGTTGTAAGTTCTCTCGCCTTTTCACTCATCGCCGTGGCTCATTGAGTAGTAATACTTGTACTAACAATCTTTTCTTATATAGCGCCGCCTCAGCCATCGCAGGAAATACCTTCCTCCGCTCCCTCGCCGGCGCGGGGTTCCCGCTCTTCTCGACATATATGTACGACGCCATGGGCATCCAATGGGCCTCGACCTTGCTCGGCTGTGTCGCCGCAGCGTTGGTCCCTATCCCCGTGTTGTTTTATCTTTACGGTCATAAGCTGCGCGCGAAGAGCACGTTTGCGCCTACCCCGCCATCGATGATGCCAGGTGGAGCAGCTGACGAGGTCGCCGGGCTCGAGAAGGAGGAGAGTACAAGTGGTGGAAGTGGAAGTGGAAATGTCGGCAACGGTGTTGCTTCTGCTGGTGCTTCGGGCGGGTATATACCGCGCAAGACTGAGGATTCCAAGGTGTAGTGCTATGGATCTGGTCAGCATGTTTGGATGATATCTTATGATATCTTGTTGATGTATGTGTTCTTGTGGGATCGAGTGAGATAGGGGGTGGTCGCGGTGGCGCGTCGAGTGGTTGCTTTGATTGATTGTCTTTTCTGTTGGTTTATTCCGTACTAATACCCCTTTTTTTATTGTTTCATAGTTGTAATGTATAAAGCGTACTTCCCCTTGGGGGGCAGAAAATAATAACATTGCAGTTCTTTTAATGCACTAGTGAGTTTAACGGCTTCCCGGGCCAGTATCTTGACAATAGCTTTCTCTTTCTTCATTCCAACTATGGGATGGCGTTGCTTCCCGTCTTTATCTCAAACGGAGGGAGTGGAAATCGAGATGACATGCCTGTATCAGAAATCGTAGACCGGATCATATGATAGACCGGATAGCAAACCATGGAGGTAAGTAAAGCCGTTCAGATTCCCCCCCTCTCATCTACACCTTGTAGCAGAAACATACATCCCATCCCCGGTGCAGAAGGTTGAATCTAGAATAGACAAGGGAATTCCACCACCTCCTTCATGTGCAAAAGAATTTATCTGCTTTATCAAGCAGTCAAGCCAAAATAGCAAGAGCTTTAAACTACCTTGCCAGCCTCCGCGCCTCTTTCTAACAAACCTACATATAAAACAATAGACCAAAAAGCATCCAATAACCCAGCACCTGACCATTTACCATGAGACGACAAAGATGCAAAACACAGTTTAGAACAAACAGATCAGATAAATTCGCTTCTTTTATGTCCATTATAAACCAATGTGACTTTGCATGACCCATCCCAGGAATTGTGTACAGCCCGTCCGATCCCATCCAACATCCAAAAACCAGGTCATGACTGGATATCATCGTAACGAAAACAAAAAAAAACGAACTACCCACAAAAGGCAATATGCCAACAAAGAATGAAAAGAAGTATACAGTATCCGACAAGTACTTCTGTAGTCGAACCGATATCCATATCTCTCCGCTCTCCGCTCTCCGCAAAATCCAATACTCATGCGAAGTTATCATATATCCAAAAAAAAAAGGCCTGAAGATGAGGCTTGCTCGAATCCATGCAGGTAGAATTATTCTACTTCTTGGCGCTGTGGTCTGTATATCACGCTGGTCGTCTTGACCGACTTGCATATCTGCAAGTCTCCCAGAGGATTTGTCCCGGCGTTTGGCCGACTGCGACCGGCGATCTGATAGGCGAGGACCGTTCAGAAACTGGTCTCGATCCATCATCCGTTCCGATGCTGCTCGTTGAGACGCCGGCAAGAGAATTCTCGGCTCGAATGGTTTTTGCTCTGCCGGATCCGCCATCTTTTGCGTATCCCTCCGACGGGGCTGACTTCCGAAGGACGGAATCGAAGCGGGTCTAGTCGACGTGGCCGGAGTTCGGAATGTCCCAGACTATCAAGTTCATGCCTGCTGGTCATCCGGGGCCATACTACATGCCAAACGTAGTCAAGGGTCGCACCCTGTCCCTTACTCTTGCAGACCTAGCGGCTTTTTGTGCGTCATTGGTGGTTTGGAAGCTGCACAAGCCTCGCGCCTGACGGGAGCTTGTTGCGAGCCAGTTAGATCGATGCCTTGAGGAGCTGCGTATACCTTATCGCGACTAACGGAAATTGATGACAGCCAGCTGTAGAATGGTTAGCCTTGCAAAAGAGAATCTCACCAATGTAAAATACTAACTCGACCGTTGGCCCCATACACCAGTTTCTGTCCCTCAGAGTTCCATCCCAAGCACGGGATGAACTCTTCCTCCGTCTCAGTATTCGCCTTCGGACTTTGCCAGCCGGGGTGCGGCACCCGACTCCAGCTTGCTCGCGGTATTTGATGCTCGCCAACCTTCCATATCAAGATCTTGTCGCTAGTGGCGGCGGCGATAAAGGCGCCGTCTGGTGTCATCGACAGACCCAGGATCGGCACTGATAATGTCATCGAGTACAGTGGCTTGTTTTCCATGTTGCGGATATTCCAAACGCTGATGACCCCATCCTCGCCGCCAGATGCTAGTAGCCTCTCATCCTCTTGCGGCCCATTTTTCAACGGCTGCCACTGCAGGGCGTGGATCAAACCGTCATGCGCCACAATGGAGCGACGATTCCCCGACTCATCCCATAACTATCATAACATAATATTAGCATCATTCCTCAGCACCGCCCCTATATCCTGAGTCACTCACGTCGATTATGCCTTTATCGCTAGTAGTCGCGACCAGTTTTGTATGCCAATCGAATTGCACCTGGCCGAAGGCATCGTTCTTTCCAGTCTGAAATTCCCTGCCGTTTACTATACGGATCTCTGTCCACTGGAGACCAACGAGGCAATCACCACCACACAGGATAAACTCCGTGTCGCTGATCCAAGACACATCTAAGGGGTCATTTCCAAGGTCGTGGTCGGCAAGGAAATGCGATACAGAGTTTGCCATCGATGAAGAGAATATCGTGATCAACGTGCCGCCGTTCTCTGGGCTAATCCCCAGTATCAGGTCGTTGTTGGGGCTCCAGCGCAACTTGATGACAGGGGGCTCGACCCCGTCGAAGCGGTGGAGGTTGGTGCCGTCGAGGGCGCAGACGCAGATGCGAGCTTTATTGTCAACCTCGACGGCAAGCGCAAGAGCATCGCCGCTCCAGTTCCAGGCCAAAGCCTGAACAGTTGCGTTTCTTGGGACTTCATCCTCAAGCAGATTTTTGAATGGGCGGGTGGCGCCGTCCACGTGATCCAGCATGCCTGGGCTGTCTTGAGGGCGGGACCCACGCGAGACGGTCCAAACGCGGGCTAGCGCATCGGTTCCAGCAGCCGCCAAGATTGACGGGTCTTTGGGGTTCCACTCGCAGTGCAGCACGATAGGGTTTTCGTTAGTTCGCGTTGGCGACAGAGCTGAGGACTCAGAATCAACGCCACCCAGCTGCAGAAAGACGGTTTCTTGCGTGAGCTCGTGGACTTTGTCGACCTGCGTGCCTTGTTCGGGGCCTTCGGTATGTGGTGTTGGAGAGACATCTTGCTCTTCGCCTTCCAAGGGCGAGGGATATGCGTGATTGTCTGCCGCATGGTCAATGTCCATTGGGGTCGTGGCTGAATCCGCCCCATTCTCAAAGCCGTTGCTCAGTCTTTGCCGTTTGTTAGCGGGCGATCCATTGGGCAATCCGTGATGCTGACTCTCCATCGGCCGCTTTCGTGATGAAGCCTCGTGAAACCCCTCAGGCTCAGCATCCGACTCGTCCTCATCGTCATCGTCCATATCATGGTCCTTGGTGACCGGCTCGAATTTTAGCGGCCCAAAGACGCCCTGTGCCATCGCCTCGGCCGTTGCCGGCACATCTTGAGGCACCTGCAAAGCGCCGTCAGCAAGCCCCCCGGCAATGCGACCCCTCGGTCAAGCAGCCAACAAACCAATGTTGAAGGAAAAATAAGCATGAAATAAAGCCACGGTCAAAAGAAGTCGGTCGGAAAGAAGACCTGTCGGTAAGGAGGTTTAGAAAAACGAGACCCTTTCGCATACCTGTTGTGACAAAGAATGTCGCCTCTCATACTCTTCATAGATGAGTCCCTTATTCAAGAGTGACACGAGGGCGTAAACATTGACATGTTGTGCAAAATCGAAATGTTTATGAGGTGCTTGAATCCTCCACTCCTTCTGGAGTTTTGCGGCAGTTTCTCGATAGTCTGGACATTGGGGCGAAAGTAGACAGGAGGTCACGGTTAGCCTTCAAGAGGTCATACAAACGAGCAGCCTCCGAGCGCACATGGCAGTAGGGGAGGGGTTAGAATTGGATGAGATAGCGACATACTTGATTCGAGTAAATATCTGTATTTTTCGAACACGTTTTGCCCAACGTTAGCGGCAAAGAGTGAAAATGAAAAGCAATACCCCAAAAGTACTTTGGGCGTGGTGCACAAATCGGCGCCGGAACACACAAAAACTCACCTCCAAACGAGAAAGTTGACCCGGTCCGTGTCGAGTAGTTCTTTCATTGTCGATGCACGGTTATCGGTAATGTGAGGAAGCGACGAGATTTGATTCTAGAAATACGATGTTTCCGGATATTCAGCGCGTGGGCGCGGGCCGTGGTAACTCGGTCGTGAGGTTAGGTTTTGAGGGATAAGGTTGATGCTGTTGACGTTTGTTGATTGAGGGCAACATTGAAATGGGAAAAGATTTGAGCGGTTGAGGGTGAGGCAGTACCTCCGGGATTGAGCTACTAGCAGCCTGGCATTGGGTAGGTGGCCCGTCCAGGGTATTGTGTGTGGGTGTGGGTGTGGGTTGCGCTAGCTGGGGAAGGCGACCTGGACTCCTGGAGCCACCAAGAAAAGGTCCCAAGGTTTTTCTTCCAGCATGGGTTTAAAGACACCAGTAACGACTACGGGAAGGAGCCACCACGGCCAGAACAGGGCCCCGCATTCGATTTGGGGTACGGATACCAAAACGATGAAAGGTCGTGCTTCATCAGTCCGATTCTAGCGGCAAGTACAGATTGTATGCGCGACACACATCAAAGATACTTGACTTTACATGTACATGTACATACACCTGTACACAACCATCATCACCCCAGTCAGCGCTCCACACACCACACACACCACGCACCCGCACTTTCCAGGCTGGACGTAACCCGTAGCGCCCAGGCACACCCACGCCTTGGGACGTTCGGCCAGTTTCAATTTTCAGGTCGGTCGGGATTTTGTTTGGACGGATGAAAGAGGGACGGCTCTCGTCATCAGGATTTCACAGATCGTTTCTCTCACCCATCCAAGGAACAGCGGCACCCACATCGCAGCGCACAAAGCATCAGGTCGCAGTTCTTGTGCGCCGTTACGGATACATAATGCTAGGTAAATATCGCGACCCACATGGGATCCGCATGTAACCTCAGGCCGGTATTGAAGGAGAGGAAGAAACCTGTTCTTTGTTAAGGGTTTCGGGTTCTCATTTCAAGTTGATTATCGTGTAGAGAACTCCTCAAGGTTTTGATTATATGAACATATTAATATCAAGTGCTATGAAATATGAACAGCCTGAATCTCGTCTCGTTCATCACCAGGGGTTCGGTGGGATCGCAACACAATGAACATAATGACTGAAAGGTTGGGATTAAATCACCGGGCCGTTCCTGATTGTACTACAGACCGGCGCAGATTATATCACGTAACATATACCGTAAATACTTGTCACGTATGGTATGGTTCAGCATTTCTCCGCGCTAAGAGTTTGGATTTTATGATACAACACACCATCCGGATTGGTGTTCGTGATGTGGCGGAACGGAACAAGGGAAGATGAGATTTGTTTCAGTATCAGACGGATGAGCAGATGCATTGCAACAATCATCCCCCATTTGTTAATTGAGGAAATGCTTCAGCCGAACCGAATTGGACCTTTGCTCACTACCGTAGCCACCATCACTTTGATCATTTCTGCGAGTGACCCATCTCAAAAAGGCTTGCTGGCTCCGCAAAGGATGGGAGAGGAGAGCGGGGGCGCGAGAGAGGATTGGCTAACCATCCTTTTTTTCTCATCCTCCTGCAGACTGATCGTCAAGCTGGCCGTTGTAATTTTGACCGAAATGCCACGCATCGACCAAGACCTATCTGATATCTGCCCTTTTTGTCCCGTCTTGAGATTCCCAAATGTCTGCCACGCACCGAGAAAGCTTCCTATCCGGGTGTCGTTAGATTTCCTGTCTGGGTGGTGCTTGATGACAGAGACCGGGCTTTCTCCGCATATCCGTGTTTTCCAAGATACTGTCCGGCCAGCCGTGTGGGTCCACCCCGGTCTGCCGACCTTGGTAAGCAACTAAGAACTTCCATCAGTCCCAAAGATCGAAGTTGGACTGATTATTCCGTATAGACAGCTAGACACACGCGCACAAGAACGTGAAAGGCGATGTCGAATTGAAATATTATCAGATGCCGGGTTCAACGGAGACACGACATGTCCGATCCGGTGAGAAAACATCGGTACGCTGCAAGTCAGCCACTGGGCCGGTTCGCCGGTTGCCTGGTTCATGAACTGAGTCTGTGCATCAGGGTCTTGAGGTTTTATGAAAGCGGAACTAGCCGGCGCTGGGCGCTTTCTTGTATTACGTACAGATTACCGTACGGATCCATAGAAACCTGGAAACTGTGTAGCGTACGGGGTACGGGTTACTCCGTGCAGTACTTCGTATTATCCCTAACAACAAAAAAGTGAACAACAAAAGTAACCACCTGTCCAACCACTCGAGGCAGGACCAGGACCTCATCCAAGTTAGTCGACATATTGACAATAAAGCCATCCGAAGCCGACGCAATAGAAAATGCCGCCACGTATAAACATTCCGCCCGTCAGCCGGGTGTTGCTCATCACGTTGGGTCTCCAGTCACTCCTGAGCGCCGCCATCCGTTATCGCCAATGGACCGCCAACTCTGAGATCGTCATCCCGTACCTCAACCTCATACCCCAGCTCTCCCTCGTCTACCCGTGGACGTTCCTGACGACGACACTGGTCGAGAGCAATGTCTTCACATTTTCTATCGCCTGCCTCACCCTCTACCATGGCGGCCGATACCTCGAGCGCGCCTGGTCATCCAGAGAATTCGCAAAGTTTCTACTCGTTGTCGCATTGATACCCAACACGCTCTGCTTTGCCACCATGGTTATATTCTTTACGTTTACTCGCGACGAGAGGTGGACGTATGTCTGGTTCTGACCATTCCTTGATAGTTCGCAGGCACTGACAATGTTTGAACAGGTTGACATCAATCGGCGGCACCATCCCGCTCCAGATCTCCTTCCTCGTCGCCTTCAGCCAGCTAGTCCCCGCCCACACGGTGACGCTCTTCCGGGGCATCCTGTCATTGCGCGTGCCCCGGTTCCCGCTTCTCTACGTGGGCCTTGTACTTCTCCTCTCGCTGACCCCGATGCTTACCGCCGCCTCCTTCCTCCTCTCCGTCTACGGCCTCGTCACGAGCTGGACCTACCTGCGCTTCTATAAACCCGTGTTCCCAGACCTTATGGACCCATCCACCGCCAACCAGGCAAGCTCTCTCCGCGGCGATGCTTCCGAGACTTTTGCCTTTGCCGAGTTCTTCCCCGGTCCCGTGAGACCCTTCGTCGCTGCCGTGTCAGACCAAATCTTCGACATCCTCGTCGCCATGCGCGTATGTACCCCATTCAGTGCGGCTGCTGCGAGGGGTGGTGACGGATACCATCACCACGGGGGACATCATCATGGGGCGCATAGAGGCGCTGGCGCACCGGGGAGCGCCAGGGCTGAGGCTGAGAGGAGGAGGGCACTCGCGCTCAAGGCACTCGATCAGAGGTTACATGCGGCTACGGCGAATGCGGCTTCAAGATCTACTGCTGCCCCCACTCCGTCGGCTGCTGCAGCTTCTGCGCCGGCTGCCACTGGACCCACGGTGCAGACACAGCCATCGGCTGGTGGTCAGAAGGCTATGACGACGCCGGCTGCTGCCACATCCGCTGCGCCTAGTGGGCTACTAGGGGAGACAAACTATAATCCTGATGGAGAGGGTGAAGGCGGCAGGAGCTGATTTGGGCTTTGATTCTTTTTTTTTCTTTTTTTTATATATATCTTTGATTCTCAATGCATTAGGGCCAGCTATTAGATATTTAATCACCCCCTCCCTTCCCTTTCTGCGGCGAATTTGGCGTTGTTGTTTTTGAATAACGCCAGTGGCTTGATTGAGTTATCCGGATGATTGAGTTATGAGGCTCTGCTCTGGTTATGGGTTTCTTTTCTACGGTCAAGATTTTTAAGACTTTTCCATTTCCCATTTGCCTCCTTTGGTTCGGACTTTCTGTTTGTTGTATTATCAATGTTGACCTAACGCCTCGGTTCTTCTTATGTCTTTGCGGAGTTTATGTATGGGCTAGACTCACGTTGGGATGGACGGGCTGGAAAGGATGATACCATGGAGCGAATTCGGGCTGTCCAAGCCAAGGCGGATACGAATAAGAACATTACTGCCAGTTTGCGATCGCTTCTAGGTGTGCTTGGTTAAAGGTTGTCACCATGCCTGGTGTTGTTGACCGTTGAGACATGTGAGCTACGAAGAGAAGAACGTGAGGGATGTTGCTGAACAGACACTAAGGAGACGTTTAGCATGGTACTGCTGGACGGTCTCTATCTAACGGTAGGATCCCCTTTCTGTTCCAACATTCTTTCTTCTCTTTTGGCGGCAGGTGAGCATGCTCGGGTGTCCCTTGGATAAATTGAAGGGGATAGTCGCGAAGAGTTCTTCTACCCTTGTTGATATGACCATATACCTAGTTGTGTATCAATCGCTTGGTCTTCTTGCCCCAGGTGCTGGTTGTGCTGGCTATTTCATGCTAATGAGAAGGTATGTTGACCTACGTCCTGACTAGCCTTAATTAATCAGTAATCTCGCCGAGATTTGTCGATATATGCGTGTGAGTTTTTATTTCTGAATATTCTGTCTGAGGCTTAGGAGAGGGGCTCGAGACATGTCTCCCACTAGCGTATTAACCGGATTCCTTGTTTTGTGTCTTTTAGCTGGCTGAGTCGGTATAATGATATTGAGGCTGCGAAATGTGTGAAGTGACCTGTATATTAGCCTTGTAATTCTAGTATAGTTGCGTTACATGATTCCTACCTGAAGAGAGATGTATATTTCCTGTGTTTAGCTATCTGTAAGTGCATTAAATACCACTTTCACACTTCTCTCAGAGAAGATGTGGAGTAGTCTCCAACGATATTGCGAAGGCTATCAAAATTTTAACCACAGCGGTAAAAGTAGCAAAAGCTCACTGCAGGCCAGAGGGGCACAGAGGAATTTACTTTGGCGGTAACGCTTCGTCGTTGGACTTGCAACCAACTCATCTCTGCTGTCGACATCCCCTCTCGGTTGGAAGGACTGGTCGAAAGTTGGGTTTATAAACCTACGTCACTACTGGACCGAGATTAAACCAAAGTGCTGGGTTGAACTTCGAGGTAGTGAGATACGGATCGGATCACTGTGCCATACTCCATGGAAGTAGGTGCTTACACTACCTACCGAGCTGTCATAACAGAAAGCTGTGCAAGGATAAATAATCCGGTTGCCTTGTCCAGAATGTCGGACTGAGGCACACGGTACACCGAGACGGTTCGACGCCGTGATGACCTACCGGGTTCCTGATGACATTTCCACCGTCTGGGAAGGAAGTTGATGCTCATCTGCCTCTGTTTTGCGTCTCGTGCCTGCTTGGGCAAGTACTTACTATGCCATGTTGTATTCCGCAGACAGTTGGAATCCGTCCGCCTACCCATACGGCGTAGCCAGCCCTTTTATCAGCATGATTCGATGCTTGTTTGTGGAGTGGTTTTAGGTGTTGGTTCCATGTATTTTGTTTGCTCGTGGAGCGCATTTTGGCCCATTGATCAGTCTGGGTTGGCATGATTGTTTGAAAATTCACCCACTTAAATAGAGAGAACAGTTTCCTGCTGCTGGCGGGAGGGCGATGAGGCGTGAGGCGTAAAGATGAAAATCTAGGTAGATAGCAAGGCATTATATTTGTGATTCCAGCTAGTCTCAGCTTGATACGGCTACCATAGAGGACAAACTGATTCAAGTCGTTGTTTAATCTGGTTCACACTGACCGATAAAATTTGGATATGTCAATCCTCCTAAACACGTCTCTAGTTGTGAATAATAGCATTCGTTCTAATCACCGAGAGGTGAGACGACGATGTTCACGAAAAGGGGGTGCCAAAATCCAAGTGCTGACAGACAGACCACGGTGAAAACAGAAAAAGAACCTAGCATCGAGTTCTGCGGCAAGGGGATGGATGATGCTGCAAGCCGCTCGCTACGTATCCTTGACCGGATTCCGGAATAAGGAAGCCGGTGCGGGTAAATTGCGAGGTTTTGTCCTAGGGCAGCAGGAGCAAGAAGGGCGGCGGGTGATGGCACACGACGTCGGGGAAGCACTCACGACGAACCTGAACAGATTGGCGGGAATATCAGCCAATTGGGGGTTGGAATCCAATCTGTCGGTCTGTCAAGTCAGCCACCAGAGGCTGGAAGCTGGAACTGTACGGGGTACGGATAAGTTGTACAAATAACTGGTTAAGTATACTCCCCAGTACGTTTAACAGCACCTTCTAGAGCCACGATGTCTCTTCAATGTCTTATATGGGCAAGACACTCGATTTGGGATTTACCTGATTGTCCCCAAACATAATGGGATTCGGCAAGTTCGGTAATTAGTACGGATGGCGGATTGCTTTCCCCTCTGGGTTCCATTCCGGTCGACATGTCTGGTGTATCGTTCCGCAACCTCTCCTCACCATCAGATCTTCTCTTGTGCCGCCGTACTCCATACATAGCTATGTGCAGGGCATTTCCCGCCTGTTACATGCGTAAAACCGTACCCAGGAGAACGTCGAGTCCGTCTCTGTGCTGCTGCGCTGTCCGACCAGGCCACGACCAGGTTCTCTGACCGACTCTGTACCACTTGGCCATAAAAGCCAGCGGAAAGTGAAGGGAAGAATATGAGGGGGACAAGAAAGGAAATAAGCCGTGTTGGACAGCCTTGCACGACAGTTGACGGCGGCTTTGATGCTTGCTGAAGGAGATCATGACGACGCAAGATGGTACAGACCTTGGGTAACCACACTCCCGTCGCTGAGGTGAACATCTCATAATCAACAAGGTGAGCTGTGCAGCGACGAATGCTTATCTGAAAGGCTGAAAGCCGCCCCCACGCTGCTGGTCATTTCAACAACGAGGCCATCCGCAAAACTGAGCTTCTTGTCATCAGGAGCTGCACTTGAGGTGAGTCCGATGATGGGCCGGCCCGCGAGGCTCACTTCAACGGTTGAGACGGTCGTACCTCATGCCTGGCGATAAAAAAGCTGGATGTATATCTTGCACTCTATTGGCCGTCAAGATACGGAATAATAGTAAATGATCTGTTCAGCCTCTTGACAAATGTTTGTTGTTCTGTTGATATCACTTCGGTAAATGGCTTGGAAGATGATAACACTCAGAATTACAGTTGGCGCGGATCTTGGGTATGTACAAGCCAGCATAATGGAAGCTTCTTTCCATGTTCCGTCCTTGCGTGATGACACCCTCTGGATCTTCCGCAGCGAACACGGCCATGGTTTGGGGTTCCTTTGGGAAAACCTGCGGCATCTGTGCTGTTACAGGATTTGCGGAGATCATTGTTTCGTTCCCGGTGTTTAGGATCTGGAAAATCGCTGATGTGAATCTGTAAGATCTCTTGGCTTGAAATCCGTTCCCAGCGAGAGTCCGGAGTATCCATTTCCCTAACGCCGTAGTGTATCCGTACCTGCCACTTTTTGTAACCTTGTTCCTTCCTCCCGGTCTTCGTCATCTTTTCTCGCGGGGGCTTTTCCCTATAAAAATTCTGGGCTCTTGCAGAAACAGCTCACGTGCAACATAAGTATATAACCTGCAGTTCAACCTATCGCTAGTCAGGACTAGATCTTAAATAAAATGGGGCCTGGTAGATAGCTAAGGGTAGGGCGACTTAGGTACCGCCTTCTCTAAACCGATATGTTTATATAATCCGTGTACTGCAGCTAATAGGAGGCTGTAATACCCGATTTTTCTACTACTTTACCCTCCTCTTAGCTAAGCTAGCTAAGCTAGTTATAATAAAGAGGGCCCTATAATACCCTTTTTTTTTTCTTCCTCCTCTCTAACCCTCTTTTTTTGTAATCTTTATACCTTTATATATTAATTAAAGTTATTTTTAAGCCTAGAGTACTACTAATTTGATTAAAATACTATAGTTAATACTTAGAGAAACTGATATTATTTATAAGTTAGAATTATAGATTAGCTAAAAATACTCTTTTTATCCCTTTTACTAACTTAATATAATTAGCTATTATATATAACTTTGAGAATTCTAAGTATTTTTTAACTAGTAATAAGTATACCCTTATCTTCTAAAAGCCTAATAGTCCTAGTTTTTCTACTAGAATTTCTTTTAATTAAGAAAGTTATTATTTTAGTTAAGTTAAAGATAAAAGTAAGAGTATAGTAAAAGGATTTATTAAGGAGGAAAAAAATTAGATAATATATTATCAGTCTTAGAAAATAGTAGAAAAAAGAAAATAATAGACTTAAAGTCTAGTATGAATAGTATAAGAAAAAAGTAGTTTATTAGATTAAATTAAGTAAATAACTGTCACGATGTGTATATAACCCTTGATTTCAAGTCGGCGTTCGACTTGAAATTTGACATCCTTTTACGGAGGGTTCCATGGCCTAGTGGTAGGGTTCTAGACTAGTGGATTCGTCACAATACCCTTATAATAAAATACAATTATTTCCCTATCCTTATTAATACATTTAATTATTAACGGTCTCTTAATACTTTAAATAAAAGTAAAAGTAAAAAAAACAAGGGTTAAGATTAGCTATAATAAAATAGTTCAAAAATTATACTAAAGAAAGTAAAGTATAAAACAATGGCTAGCTTAGCTAACTTAGCTAAGGGGAGGGTAAAATAGCCAAAAAAGCGGGTATTACAGCCTTCTATTAGCTATAGTACACAGATTATATAAATATATCGGTTTAGAGAAGGCAGTAGTCTAACCATCCTTATAATCCTATAGTTCTAATGCCGACCGTAATTCGGCAGCCCGCAATTCGGAACACTTGCCTCTGTGATATACCCGAATCCATTTATACTGGTATTGAGCAAAGACAAATAGATATCCGTAGGGACATGTTCCTGAGATGAGCTGATACTGTAATCTCATCCAGCGGATGGCGGTTCTTACACTAGGAAAGTTCTTAGGGCGCGGCAGTAGTGTAAGCTTACCGATAACGGGCGATGTGACACCCTTCCCCTGAGTCCCCACTGCCGTGTTTTGAGTGTTCCCCGTTTGAACCGAGGAGGCGGTGACTCGCTTCACGCACTTTGGGGCCGCCGGTGGGCCGGTCTGGAGCTCCTCAGGGACTGAATCGTGATGAGCGGGGAATGGTTGCTCCTGTGGGTCGAGGAATCCGCACTCCGTTAGTCTCCGGAAAGGGCAACATGAAATCCCCTCCCAAGCCGACCTCAGAACTTCGTGGCCGCACGGGCCGCTAAAGCTGACCGGGATTAAGACAGGGGTGAGTGATGGTGATGTGGCGTTCGTTGGCGGGGCAGCTAGGGAAGGAGACGGTGACAGCCTCGAAGCTACGGGTTATGGAACGGATAATGGTGCAACCAAACTTGTGGATGGGCCGAGTACATGCTTCACGAGGCGTAAAAACCACCTTCCCGTTAAGCCATAAGAGTAGTTTGGAGGCCGCCCGCTGGTTGTTTCCTCCGGACCTTGCTGGGAAATTAGCTGCAGACAACAGAGCGCTTTGCCCTTTAATTCACGTTTTTTAAGATACACATATATAACAAGATCTTTACAAAACTTTGTCTTGCAAGTTGTTCTATAATCACGCTTCATATTTACGTCGGAACTTGCTTACTCACATGGCCCGGGCATCTTGGCCGAGTCGAACCGGTTCCTGTGCTACCCATTCCTCGTCACCTTGATCAGTCTGAGCGGCGTACAGGTTACCAGTTACCACGCAAACAGCTTCCTACCCAACAAGGGTGTTTCCCACTCCCGCTTCTTCTATTTCTGCGTATGATCATGCGAATCACCTCTTGGAGGGCAGTTCTGGACAGACGTCGCCACACAGACACATGCCCGCATATCTGCCTACTCTTGGGGAGCTACTTATTCCTGTCCAGCCAGTGAGACGGGTTGGATGCAAGGAAGTTCTATACAGTCATGCATATGCATACGCACGCGGTTTATACGACATATGTACCCGTTCAGTACGAATCCTATTGCCCAATCCTCCTCGGTCTAACAAATGGGTACAATAAAGCGGAGAGAAATACCTCGAAAGCAACTCATTACACACGTGCATACCGGATACAGATGATGGGGCCCCCCTCTACGAAACAATGTATGCAGTGCGTATGAGCTCGACACTGTGTGTGCTCCGTCGTCACCACCCACCCACCTCTTCGACCTCCAGCCACACCACTCAGGATAAATTGACAGGTACCGCTCAGATAAAATATCCTCTTTTCCTATTTGCTGCTTTCCAGCCAATAAGATATAGCCCGGCCTCGTTGGGGCGTTTCAATTCCGTTTTCCTCTCTGATATTTTGACCAATAAAGTTTTCTTGTTTCTTCCAACTGAGAGAGTACTAATCGTACACACTACTAACCCGTTCAGTTCCCATTCTTGTCCTTCCAAGATGCTGATTTGATTCAGATTGTGCGACTTTTGTGTCGGTACGGGTACGTACTCCTCAGTCACATTTGTACTCCGTGCCGAAGGGGAGAGAAGGGAGGGGGCAGGCATGGCATGCCGAAAGAAGGGTAACACGTGTACGGGGCGGAGGATACGTACCTATTTGTCTCAGTCGCCGGGGTCCGATATATCTTGTCTTGCCCAGACGAGACGGAGATGCAGCATCATCATCTCTGGGCATCTTTAACCTTGCACTACCGACTAGATCACGTGTCTCCTTGCCTAGGTAGGGATTAAAGTGAAAAGTAAAAGAAATCTGCAATGCAGTAGATAGATGTCCGGACGAAGGTATCTGTGATGGATGAATTTTTGGATTTTCTTTTCGTAACCGGGTGAAGTGCGAATCCGGTTCCGTCTGATCATGTCCTTCTCCCCGATCCATCACCAGCATGTCACGGCATGGCATGGCGGCTCTTCGGATATATTCCCTAGGCAAGGCACGCAGGGTGAGTGAGCTGAGCTAAGTATGTGGATGGCCGATAAGGTTTTTCTTTTTGTTCATTGACTGAGAATGTGCCTCTTATGCTCGGTGGATGGTTTTTCTTTGTGCTCGCGCACGATCCATGCTTTTGATGTCATGTGCACTAACTTATTAACAACTTTTGGTTTGGATATCGTGCTGACGAATGTTGGTTGGCAGGTAGGCCTGTAGGTCTTCACCATAGCATTGTTGTCATCCCTTCGATGATTACCATGGGATAACGAGTAATAATGTCAAGGGAGAATATCATTCCTTTGTAGACTTACTTATGTGCATATGTATATCAAGTTGGTTCCTCAAGACAGAGACACCAAAGTTCTGGGAGTGGCTTGAAGTAAGACATCCATCTCACGCTGTTCAGTTACATCTCGGCACTATATCCGCTTATTACCCGTATGGAAGAAGCTGCGGGGGTATGCCTGACATGAGGACGAACAAACCACAGCAAGATGGGCATGGTGAGGTCTGGTACTAAAGATCGATAGAGTAGGTGTTGGGTATATGTGCGCACTTTCGAGCCAGCCATCCAGTCCGCCTATCTGCAGTACCACGTAACAGTGCGTGAGATCGGGCGCCGTCTATCGAGGTATCCAGAGGAATTACCTAACTTATGGCGGCCCTGATAATAGGCATATACCTAAGGTATGTAGCGAGGGCCATGCATATGGTGACGGTCGGAAGGAAGTGTGGATGGGTGACATTCTTTATACATGACCCTGTTCGTGGATGTAAATGGGCACCTACATTACTTATCACGGGTACAGGCATCATCTATTGCTCCAACCCGTTTCAATAGTATGCCCTGGCTTGGGGCGATGGGCGGATAAGCAAGACTGCAAGAGAGCGGGAACGAGATGAGAGGGGTGACAAAGCTACAAGCTATATGAACCAGTCATCCAACCAGCTAATATAAAACGCTTGGTAGATAGGCAAGGAATTAATTAAGCAACATGTCGATACATAAACGAGACCCCCCCCCCCCCCCCCATGCTGGGCAGATATGACGCTCCATTCAATATACTGTCCCTCAGTTCCATGACAGGATCTATATATCCCGGCTGCAGAGTGTCGAATCACTCCGATATTAAAAGCTCTGGGTAACCTTGGATCCGATCCTCTCCATGGAGAGTTGGTGTAAATAGTGCGGTTCGCTGTGCCGGCCTACCTTTTTCTCTACCGACAGCTGTTTGGAGCACAAGCGGTCCAGGGGTACAATACTACAACTCTTGTATCCTCGGCCGAGGATACTCCTGAGTGGTATCCATATTTTAAATTAAGAAGCTGACAATCGGCAGCAACGTCATAAATGTAGTCCAGCCATTCAGCTACAAGCGAGAATACCAGAAGATCGTGCTGCTGGATATCGAGGAGCTGTCGCCCGGAAATAAAAGCTGATCCCTTTGAAGGCTTGCATATGGGACATTCCAGACCCGGCGGCGGTAAGCTGAAAACTTAAATTTGCTCCGAAAGTCAGTCGTTCAAGCCTGCTTGACGCCATTGTTCAACGATAATAAAGAATGGGTTATGTGCGCAGGTGCGCTGATGGCTACCTAATATGCCGCGACGGGCGCTGCCGGGTGGGTACGGTGCGGTGGCCTTCCGTCCCCGTGCTTTGGTCGCGAAGAAATTCCCCTAACTGCTATTAGATCTCGATCATCGTCATCCCGTCCCTCCGTTGTTCTCTTTATGGAGAAAGACTTTGCGCTGTCATTTCCATCAAAGAATGAATAAAGGCAGCCGCGGTACCGCAAGACAATCCGAGACATGACGGCTGTGTTTTTGATGGATGTCGAACCTGTCGGACCGTTCGGCTCGGCGGCGGACTCGGCTGTCTGGAGTCCAGACCACTGCATGCAAAAGTTTGCTTGCCTTGCCAGCCACGTGCCCTCTGTCCTCTCCTCATTTTCCCTCATGTCGTTTGAAGCTTGTGCTGTGACGTACAGGCGGGTTGGTGGGGGCTGTTGACTGACAGGCTTCCCCAAATTTTGCTTTTTTGCCTCTTGGCTGGCGGGTATCTACCCTTTCCCTTGTGTGGTGCTGTGGCTTGCTTGGATGGAGAAGACCAAAATAAACGCCCGGCCGCGGTACAGCGCCATCTCGCCCACTGGACAAAGGATTACAACCGAAGCAATCTTTTCTACGTCTTTTACACTTGGTTGAGACGGACTAAAGTCCGGACAAGTTCTGTTAAGTATTGGAGTGCATCATGGAGACTCATCCAGACGATATCACTTGATGAGATATGGCATTTATCTTCCCCGGGCGATACTTTTTCATTTTTGTCGGTGTGTTTGCCGAGCTGTTCTCGAGCTCCCTTCCAGATGTTATCATCGATGTTACCCGTAACCCAGCTGACCTGGATCGTGACCACCGAAGCCAGTCCGCCGCTACACGTTCACCTTCGGTGCCCGCAGGACAGCTGCTAGCCGATCTATGATCTTGGGAAGTGAAAGTCAAGCCCTGTGGAGCATAAACTGGCAAATAAAACACCGGAAATCGCCAAGACCGTTGCCGCATCGTGTATAAAACCTTCGACTTCATATACGCAAACTTTAATTATGTGAATGACCCGACACTGGGGTCGACGTGGCTGACAAAAGACATGGCCTGTCAGAGTTTGATAAGGCTTGTTTTACACAGCCTTTTTCTGGAAGCCCGATGAAGATAAGATTGCCTTGCGGGATATGCAAGTCGCTCAGATCACTGTGTCATGATCCGTCGGGCAGGATGATGGACGCAAATGTGCCCTCTGTTCCCATCAGTCGGTGTGGCGGCCTTGTGGTTGGACCGACCAAGCAGCTTTCTGTGTCTTCCCCCTGGAGACCAACTTGTCATCCTTTTGTCACCAAGAAGTGCCAGCCTCATGAGCACGGGAAAAGAGGAGGAGAATTGGTAGCCCAAGAGCTCATCCAGTGATTTTGGCTCTGTTACCATTGGTGTTGCCGCACCTGTCGCACAGCCTGGCTACATAACATTATTTGCCGACGACTCGTCAAATTCTCACGCATTTTGTGCAGCGAGTCGTGTGAATCTGATGAAGCCAGCCTGGGTCGTTTCATCTGGAAATCCGTTGCCCTTTGATATGACCTCCTCTCATCCCAAACACAAACAAACGGTTGCTTGCTTCAGCAGCTCCCCTTGTCGTTCAAGCAAACGAAACATGGATGTATACGGATACTATTTGAGGTATTCCTCAGCATGTAAATCGATGCGCTGCCCTGCACCACCGAGATCGACTGTTTAGGGGGAAAGCAGCGCGCCAGTGAGCAACTGTATACTACTGGTCCTGTTTGGAGAGGTGGTGTTTGGCCTGGCCTGGTCATCTTGGATCCCCAGCCTTTTTCCAGTTGCTTGTTTGGGCGTTCACAAAAAAAACTTGGCCCCGCCCAAGTCAGTCATCGGCTGCGGGTGCATGGGCTAGACTATCCCGTCATGGTAGAGGATGCATTCGCGCAGGTTGGATTACCGTATTTTCCGATGACGCTTTCAGACGCTCTCCTCTTCCTCCCACACGCAGACCTCCCAAGCCCCAATTACGGGCCTCCACCTCATTTGCGGCGGATGTGATGGGGCTGGGAAAGGAGCGGACGAGGTGAGATGGTGGTACTGTGCATTCCCCTGAGAACCGGCCCCGCTAGCCACAGGCGAGAGGCGGTTGCAGGAGACCACACTTTTTGGAGTCACCCCCTCCGTGATCCGACAATGCTGAGCTTGGCCCAGTCTTGGCGCGTAGATGGTACATGACCCTGGAATAGCGGGTGAGCCCCTGTCAGTGGGGGGAAAGAACAATTAAAAAAAAAAAGAGCCGGAAAAAATAACATGGGATGAAACGAACACCACCCTCCGCCGCCCAGAGCTGATAAAACCGGGCTACGGCCATCGTGAGATTCTGGGGCTTCCTCAACGACGTTTGGTCCGTGAGAGAATAATCATGTGTTGAATCTTGAATTTTATTAAGCGTACTCTTCTTATCCGATGCGTTATGCTGGCTTTCATACATTAAGTTCATTAACATTGCGGGCAGGGGAGTAACCGCGGGCAATGGCGGTAATCTGACTGAAGATAAAAAATAACAGTCTGTGCTGGCATGCGAGAACCTGTGGGCTCCCCCTACCCTTTCTGGTAAGGACGGCAGCACTAATAAAAACCTTCCCAGTGGCTTTTGGGGAGCCCATGCAGGTGAGTGGGCCCCCGAATGGCTCCACCAAAAGTCACCGAGACATGGATACTCAAGCGGCCCGCATTAGGCCTTGTTCACACCGGCGTGGCACTAGTCAGAATCTGATGGGTTAGGGGAGTTGTGAGTTAATCCGACATTGGAACTCTCGCTGTTCTTCTGTCCTCCTTCGTTTTCCAACCGACACAACAAGCTGTCTCTCTGGCATCACAAACGACACCTGAGCCACCGGCTCTTTCCTATCTTGCGATCCCATCACTGTCAATAGTAAGCGACCGGATCAAATATCACTTGATTCATCGCGCCACTTGTCTTCATCCCCTCTTCCATGGTTCAATACTCGCTGTTTTGAAACTATTTTTATCTCCGTCCTCGCAAGCTGCCTGCAACAAGCTCCGCTCCTCCTAGCCAGCAATTCTGAACACCATCTCCAAACTCGGCCATCAACAACGCATCTGCGGCAATTGTTCGATTAACTTGTCAGAGCCGCGGAATCACTGAAGTTTGATTTTAACCTTGTCTCAACCTCCTGCCTTAAATACCAGCATCGCGCCCTCAGGATCCCGCGCCCGACCAAGCTCTCTGGCGAGTTGGAAGGCGTGACAAAATAACTCGCCAACAACATGGCGAACCATCACCCGTCTCCCACCATGCAGATGCAGATGCATCATGGCCCTCCAGGTCCTCCGGGGCCCCCTGGTCCCCCGGGGCCGCCTCCACCCACCAGTGCATTTGGGCAAGCTCGTCAAAACCTCATAGCTTTGACTGAAGCGGTGTGGATTCAAATTGGTATGCGCTCCTCCTTGCAATAGTGATCGCGCGACTTTTAACTGACGAGTTGACGAACAGGATCGCTCGCGGAGAACTTGGGCAGTCTGGATGAGGCCATGGCCGCGTATGACCATGCCATAAAGGCAAATCCTAACTCCACTCAAGCTATGAACGGGATCAGTTTGATCCTCCGAACGCGTGAAGAGTTCCCCAAAGCCGCAGAATATCTTCAAGCAATCTTGAAGCTGGAACCGAACAACGGTGAAGCTTGGGGGAGTCTAGGTATGTTCTGGATGCGGATCGTAGTCTGGGACATGTTGCTGACTGTTCTCTCTCAGGACACTGCTATCTCATGATGGATGACTTACAGCAGGCTTACAATGCGTATCAAAATGCTCTGCAGAGCTTGCGAAATCCAAGGGTTAGTATCTGTCCTTTTGCAACCGATTCTCTGGGTACATGAAACTGATCCTTCCTCAGGAGCCGAGACTTTGGTATGGCATAGGCATCCTATACGACCGCTACGGCTCGCTTGATCATGCTGAGGAGGCGTTCTCCCATGTCATGAGAATGCAGCCTGATTTCGACAAAGCCCACGAAATTTACTTCCGATTGGGGATAATTTACAAGCAACAGCAAAAGTACAACGAATCTCTCGAGGTATGTCATCAGCCCTGTCACTGCATGTTTACTCGACCTTGTCTAACAATGTCTCAAGTGCTTTAAATATATCGTCAACTCACCGCCAAATCCGTTGACCGAGGAAGATATCTGGTTCCAGATTGGCCACGTCCATGAGCAGCAGAAGGACGTAAGTCACGCCGGTCAAGACTCGATAAGATGCGCCGAAACTGACAGTCCTATAGTATGACAGTGCAAGAGCGGCCTATCTTCGCGTCCTCGACCGTGATCCCAATCACGCCAAGGTCCTTCAGCAGCTTGGGTGGTTGCACCACAACCAAAGCAGCAGTTTCCAAAGCCAAGAGAGAGCGATCGAGTACCTACAGCAGTCCGTTTCGGCTGGTAAGTTTTGTCGCAGAATCAAAGCATGTTTCGGTTTCTGACAATGTTTAGATAACACCGACGCACAAAGCTGGTATCTTCTTGGACGATGCTACATGTCTCAGAATAAGTATCCGAAGGCATACGAAGCATATCAACAAGCAGTTTACCGCGACGGTCGCAATCCTACCTTCTGGTGCTCGATTGGTGTATTATACTACCAAATCAACCAGTATAGGGACGCTCTTGATGCCTACTCTCGTGCCATTCGCCTGAATCCATTCATATCCGAGGTTTGGTATGACCTCGGCACACTGGTAAGTCTAGTATCTGGGTTCTCCTTTCTGGAGCGTCTTTCACTAACAACTTGCGTGAATAGTATGAAAGCTGCAACAATCAAATCAGTGACGCTCTGGATGCATACCAACGAGCAGCGGAGCTCGACCCCAATAACCCACATATCAAGGCGAGACTGCAGTTGCTTCGCAATGGTCAGACCAATGGGGCGCCACCGGGACAAGCTCCGATGCCTACCGACGTTCATCCTCAGGCCTATCAACCTTCTGGCGCTGTCGGTCCTCCTGGCCCTCAATGGGCTGGATCTGGGGCGACTGCTGCTCCACAAGGACCTCAACCTGGCATGCTCAACGGAGGTCCCGGGGGCGGCCCCAGCTGGGGCGGGAGAATCTCCGACATCAACCCACCTCCTCAACCTCCCAACCCATATGCCTCGGAACGGGAGCCCTTTCGTGGCGGCCCCGCTCCTCCCATCGCTCGGCAACCCAGCCCCAGGCAGGAGCAGCAGATGAGGCCCTACGTGGAGCCCAGCAGGGCACCGGAAGCACATAGGCGAGGACCTTCGCCTCCTCCACCGGCCCAGTATGCTCCTCCGCCGCCACCTCCACCTCATCAGAGCCAGCAACCACCCAATGGACAGCCACGCAGGGTGCTCAATCCGAACTATGGCGGACCTACTCCCTCTGCAATCCCCCCTGGACCTAACTCTTCGGGTCCCTCGCCAGGAGGGCCGCCTCCGCCAAACCCACTCATGCCTTACCGCACGAACAGCCCCAGAAACGATGCCAGAGTGCCGCTTATGCATGAGAACCATAACCGAATGCCATCGCCCAAGTCTGCTTATCCACAGCATCAACCCCCTTATCCACCGCATCCTGAACAGGGTGGGCCTGGTGGCCCCGAGCCTGGTCCGCCTCACCCTTCTCAACAAGGTATGCCCTCGGATCCTAATCTGCATCGGGATCATGACCCCCGGCCTCCCTCCGTCGGCCCGAAGCGAATGCGGGAGTGGGAGGATGAGCGGGATGTAAAGAAACCCACCACAGACGAAGCCCGTGCACGCATGGATGACATGCGGCATCGCCGACCATCCACTCCTCCTGTCCCTCAACGCCATGAACCTTATCGTCGAAACTCGTCGGAGAATCGCCGGTTTGATGATCGTCGCATGGAGGATGCTCGTCGTGTTGAGGAGCAGCGCCGGGCTGAAGATATGCGTCGCGCTGAGGAGCAGCAACGCCATGCCAACGAGTCGTACCATCCTTCGGAGGCAGCCCACCATCCTCAGTCGCACAACGTCCCACAGCATCTCCCACCGATGCAACAAGGACCATCACAAATGCAGAACCTCATTCATGATGGCCCTGGACCGCAGCAAGGGCCCCCTGGACCAAAGGATTATCCTCCACCCAAGGAGGAAAGACGCATGGAGCACCCACCCGCTCCACACCCCCCGATCATGAACGAACCTGAACGGGCGGCCCGTGCGATGGATGTTGACGAGGACTATGATGACAGTGGCGAGGAGGACAAGAAAGTAGGCATTGTATCGGGCCCTGCCTCTGGGCCTGGATCCGCCACGAGTGAGATGAAGAATGGCACGCCGACCAGTGCGGGCATCAATGGTATCATGGCACAAAAGGTCGAGGGCAACTAGGGCAAGCTTGGTCTTGACGTCTTTATTCTTTCCTGTCACAATCATCATGTTTCCTTTTTCTCCTGTTATTTTACCCGCTGCTGACTTCTCCCTGTCTTTCTTTATCAACGTCGATTAGTTTTTCCTCCCTGTTTCTGCTTACCGTTAGGACGGAGGAAAGCTTATACTCCATGGATGCTCACGCAACCCTTTGTGCCTTTGCTATTTAGTTGGAAGCTTCTCTCTTTGCGTATGTCACCCCACTCTTCCCATTGGTTCCTATGTCCATTCATCTTTACAAAAGAATTTTCGAAGTATTTGGGCCACCATGTTTTGCTGCTTTTCTCGCAGTGGGTTTTCCGAATTACTTTCACAACGGGTTATGAGCAGTAACTCACAGAAGGTTTTATATCTAGCGTGCGTCGTATCAGTAGTAGTACATAGATGCGTTCTGTAGCTTTTCCTTCATAACAAGTTTCTATCTTGGTTAACTCCAACTTTTCTTCTCATGACTATGTGCACCCTTGATTCAATTCCGTCGCTGAAGTGAAGCCCCGGAAGTTTTTTATGCTTCTGACAACTCAATCATTGACCACCTCCGTGAAAGCTATAAGCGGAAGAAACGTTTACCATAGATCCCGATTTGATATACCGGTTTGTCCATTTCATCCTCATACAGCTGGTCGACACAGCATAGTCGAACAGGTTGAGGATTTGGGCAAAGAGGCAGCGGGCGTAAATCGCTGACGAGAGGAATTAAGCCATCCAGAATATCGGTATATTCTGACTGTCCTTAAGTTTCTCTTCGTAACTACTCTGTCGCCCTGTGCCCTTGGGAACATGTCTCAGGAATGCTCCCGGGGCAATGGAGCGTGGAATAAATCGTAATGCCTTTATGGATCTAAGGTGCCTCTCTCAAATACTTAAATATGACTGGAAATGTCAAAGAGCTAATAATTACTTGTAAGGCCTACGCTGTCATTTTATGACCCAGAGTACCATATTGCAGTCTGATATGTGCTCCGAGTGGCGGTTGAGCATGTCGGGTGTTGCCAAAGCTCAACCCAAATTCACGCCGCCACAGCCATCTTGTAAAGTGGGGCAATCACCGCCGGCTTTTTGTGAGCGAAACCTTAGGGCTCCGCTGCTGTGGCCCGTGCACCCACCCCCACTCCTGGCGCCCACACAAAATTTCTAGATGCCAGCCAAATTTGTGAGAGGATCTTTCTTGCTTCCTTCTGCGGTTTCTGACTTTGTGATTTCCTTCCCACCACAACAGTCAGCCCGACAACATCGACAACAGGCATCATGTCGCACAGAAGTAAGTTGATTCATCAGGCCCAATCCAAATTGAGTCGAGAATGCAAACCAGGCTGGTTGGAGGGATCGATGGAGAGAAAAGAATGGCCGCGCAAATTCGTTCGAGTCGGAAGCCCGCGATCTGACTCTCGTCTCTCGCCGATCGCCCGCCCGACTGGATTTTGTTTCTCATGACACCTCGACCGACAATGACGATTATACTGACTGGCTTTCAGAGTTTGAGGCTCCCCGCCACGGTTCGCTGGCTTACCTGCCGCGCAAGCGTGCTGCCCGCCACAGGGGAAAGGTCAAGTCGTAAGTAAAATATCGTGGAATCGATTCCATACTGCTCCCAAGTCTCCACCGTTGGCAATGAATGCGGACTGACCAGCTTCTCTATCAAACCAGCTTCCCTAAGGATGACCCCAAGAAGCCCGTCCACCTTACCGCCGCCATGGGCTACAAGGCTGGCATGACCACCATCGTCCGCGATCTCGACCGTCCCGGCGCGAAGGCACACAAGAAGGAGGTTGTCGAGGCTGTGACAATCATTGATACCCCACCTGTACGCGCAACACAGCCCGCTTGGCTCTTTTTGTGTCAATGGCTAACATCTCTTTTTGCAGATGATTGTTGTGGGTCTGGTTGGCGTAAGTCATTGCTGTCCGGCTGAAAGAAAACGGAGGAACCATTGTCTAATAAAAACCACAGTACATCGAGACTCCCCGTGGTCTACGCTCGCTCACCACCGTCTGGGCCGAGCACTTGGGTGACGAGGTCAGACGCCGCTTCTACAAGAACTGGTACAAGTCCAAGAAGAAGGCTTTCACCAAGTACGCCAAGAAGCACTCCGAGAACAACGGTTCTTCCATCACCCGCGAGCTCGAGCGCATCAAGAAGTACTGCACCGTCGTCCGTATTCTTGCCCACACTCAGATCCGCAAGACTCCCCTCAAGCAGAAGAAGTCCCACCTTATGGAGATCCAGATCAACGGTGGCTCTGTCGCCGATAAGGTTGAGTTCGGCCACGGTCTCTTCGAGAAGCCCGTCTCTATCGACAGCATCTTCGAGAAGGACGAGATGATTGATGTCATCGCCGTCACCAAGGGTCACGGTTTCTCCGGTGTCACCTCCAGATGGGGAACCAAGAAGCTTCCTCGCAAGACCCACAAGGGTCTTCGCAAGGTCGCCTGTATCGGTGCCTGGCATCCTTCCCACGTCCAGTGGACTGTTGCCCGTGCTGGTCAGGACGGTTACCATCATCGTACGTCGGTCAACCACAAGATCTACCGCATCGGCAAGGGCGACAAGGAGGACAACGCTGCTACCGAGCTCGATGTCACCAAGAAGAAGATCACTCCGTGAGTAATCCGTGATTTCTGACATTGCGATATGAAATGCTAACCCTTTGTAGTCTTGGTGGTTTCGTCCGCTATGGTGAGGTCAACAACGACTTCGTCATGGTCAAGGGCTCCGTTCCCGGTGTCAAGAAGAGAGTTATGACTCTCCGCAAGTCCATGTTCATCCACACCTCCCGCAAGGCCCTTGAGAAGGTCGAGCTCAAATGGATCGACACCTCGTCCGAGTTCGGTCACGGTGCTTTCCAGACCGTCGCCGAGAAGAAGCAGTTCCAGGGTACTCTCAAGAAGGACCTTGTCTCCAGCTCTTAAAAAAGTGGTGCAGGTTTTCTCTTTCTGTTTTGTCTCTGGAACATTGGCATTGGTGTCACGGATTTTACGTTGCTCTTCGGTGGGTGGGAATGGAATAAACTTCTAGCATTTTCAGCTTAAAAAAAGGCTGCATGAAGAGGAATGGGAAATGAACCAATTGCCGTATTGTGTCGATGTGATTTGGTGATATGAATCCGTACCATACCGACCTTGTATACTATTAGAGACAGGACAGGATCCAGAGAGCAAAAAACCCAATGCCAACTTTGATGACAACAATTCGGTTATTATATCAGGGGGTGCCTGTGCCTGTGAACATGGCTTGATATGTCTGTGATGATTATGTTGCCTGTTCTCTCATTTGTTGAGTTTGGCCCGTTTGGTGGAGAGTGGGCCATATCGGATATCGTGGGGCAAGGTCCTCGGTAGCTCTCATTACTGCTGCCCCGCCCGATGCAATCCGGACAAAGGTTACATCATACCTTCCAGTCGCCCTTGCCTTGTCTCGTGGTGTATCAGAGGTGCACTTTGGGTTCTTAAAACCGCGATGACTGGACATCTCCCCGTCCTAGATTACCGTCTATTCAAGCGCATTTCGTACTTTATGCCACCTTTGCGCCCACACAATACCGTCTCAGTCTCTAGAATCTCTGTCGCACTGAACTGCTAGTACGTCCGTCTTCCTGTCCCGTCTCACCTGAAATCATTGACCAACAGGTCGACTGCTCTGTGATACCTACCCCTCACCCGATGCATATTCAAGTAGTCTGACCGCCCAGTTGCGTTCGAATGAGCACTCACCAGTTGTGATTCTAGTTCCGTTGGGCATTTACCTTTTTCGCGAGAGTATTCTTCGAGACACGCCTCATTGTCCTCGTCATCGATCCCAACAGCCGGAAGTGCCAGTCGCGGACTTGTTCTACGAGCAGGAGCAGGGCTACAGAACCATCACATACCACCGAGACAGCCACGTCTTGGAGAGCGATTGTTCTCCATCAGTAGGATCAAGATGGTGTCCGACCAAGATTACATGAGCTTTCTCGACAAGGCCAACAAGGACCCGTCGGAGGGGTACGCAAAGGCAGAAACCAAAAAAGACGATGCTGGATTTAAAGCCACGGAGCAAGGCGTCGAGATACCTAGGGCAATCAAGCAGGTGGTCAGCAAAGGAGAGGCGTTTTATATTAGCGATGCGGATGAGCCGTTTCAAGCGGTTGCCTTGAAGTTGGGTGGGAGCGGGTTACCTGATGAAGGTTTGTTTTGTGTCTTTCTCCTACGCTGTTTGGCGGCTGCTTTGGCTGGCTGTCTCTCTTCGCCGCATGAGTATGGAACAGCAGACTGATACCGTGAACAGAGGAATTCGCCCGACTCATCAACCACCCCGCGCCCAAAGAAGCCTCGGTTGAGATCCTGGACCCGGTGGACTGGGATCGTAACGGACAGTACGCGGAGATTATCGATGCGGTGAGGGAAGCCGGCGAGGGTAATGATGTCAGGGTGTATAGGGTTGCTAGAGGAGGCGTCAAGGCCGAGTACTGGGTCATCACGGCCACGAACGACGAGAAATTGGTTGGAGTTAAGGCTCTGGCCGTGGAGAGCTAGACTGGCCCAAGAAGAAGATATGTCTGGGCTGCACACACTTGCATGAGAGAAGTGCTTAGTTGCGTGCTCGTGGTCGAATAATGAACCGTTAGTTTTAGTTCTGGAGAAATACTTGATGTCGCTTGAGAACATGAAGGGGGCAGGACATGCCGGAGAGGATATTCCTCCTCCGCGTGCCGAGCTCGTGGATTACACATGGGTGTTTTTGATCGGTGGGTTGTCTCGTCGGTCGTGATCCGGAGATTATATCAGACTTTTGGAACAGCGAAATAATCACATCTATTCATCAAGTGCCACATCATCCCTATGGAGATGCTCGTGTGGATCGCGAGAGGCTGAACAGCCGATACACCCTAACATTTTCAGATAACGGTTTCACCTCCTGTGGTTCGCACAGATTCTTCCTCTGCTGATATGATGTGCCTCTGCGAGTGTTAGTTATATCAGGTTAAGATACAATGGTCAGTTTTTCCAACTTCTAAATCGAGGACGATTATCCGTATATGGAATTCGAAGTATACCCGCCTGTCGTTTTCTGATTTGAACAGTGGCGCCTTTTGTATATACAGTCCTATTAAGTTATGGTTGAAGGAGAATACCGGGCCGGTATGGCGAGGGAAAGCACCGACGACCGAATGACACGACCGTTCAAGGCACTTTGAGCCCCGCCTTTTTGTTGCTTCGGCCCCGGGACTCTCGTTCTTTCCTTGTCCTGGATTACACAAAAACGTTATTATCAACCCAGGCAAGTGTGAAACGAAACCATCAAAGGCATTGGTTCATTTGGTGCATTCTCTGTCTCACTCTACTACGTCAATATCTCCACTTGGCAGAACTCTCCCTAGTCAGCTTCTCAACGGCCGCACAAACGATATCAATTTCCATAGTAACCTCTCACCCAGCATTTCCTTCTCTTGATTTTCCACGCCTCTCTCCGTCCACGTATCCAGACACGTCCAGAAAGACGCAGCCAGTTCCGTCGAAAGATGTCGTCAGGCTACCCAGGCGGCTCGGGCTCAGGCGCCTCTCATTATCAGCCCCAGCCATCATCATATCATCACCAATCTCACAGCTCTAACCAGCAGAACATTCAGCAACAACAAAAGCAGCACTCATCGGCATCTTCTTCAATGAGCGGGCAAGAGGTGTTCACTGCAGAAATGCGGGATCGTCAGGCGAGAGGTAAAGACCCATACACTGAGGGTGATGGCTCTGATGATGGAGAGGGTGACCAGGAACGCCATGAGGAAGGTGGTGAGTACGATGAACACGGAGGTGAACAAGACCAGGATGGCGTTAATAGCCGTCAAGGATGGCACGGTAGTGATGAAGATGACGAGGTCAGCAACTTGGGACTCGGGACGAGTATGAGGCGAGGCAATGGCCGGTGAGTTTTCTTCTTGCTTTCTCTTACACACTTATTTTCACTTGATATACCGCCCGACAACATAATGGAAGCAGAGGCCAACTAACATATCAATATATGTGTCAGGCTGGGAAATGAAGACTTTGCCGCTGCCGAACGCCGCCAGACAGCCGTTACGTTTCTGAATTCTCGCGAGCTGTTGATGATGCATTCGTTGAAGACCGGAGAGGTATGTTTCTGTCATGGTTTCTTTTTTTTCGTTGTTTCTGATTGTTTACACAACTTTTACCTGCCTGCATGTCAAGCTTCTCCTTTCATCAAAAACCCCTTTCTTGACCCAACTATCTGCATATCTATCCCCATTTGCTTTCTTTGTGATCTTTCGCACCAAATTTCAGACAAACTTGACTAACCAATTCTCAAACATGCTAGACAGAGGCAGCCACAAAACTTTATTTCATGAGAATGCTCTGTGGATTCGAAGACGACTCCTCCTCCTCGACACCGCAGACGCGGAGACAGACGGGTAAGCCTCCTCGCGTTCGTAACTGGTAGGATCGTCGGCCCGCGTTGGATCCGTTCCGTAAGCTCTATTGGGAAGAGGTCTGGAAAAGCTTGTCGTCTGAGGAAAGCCCGTCGCCTATAGAAGGCTCGTTGGTTGGGTCAGGCTCGTTGGTTGGGTCAGGCTCGTTGGTTGGGTCAGGCTCGTTGGTTGGGTCAGGCTCGTTGGTTGGGTCAGGCTCGTCGTCTGGGGAAAGCTCTCCACCTAGAAAAAACTTACCATCGGATAAAATATCGTCTTGGGAGGAAAGCTCGTCGTCTGGGGAAAGCTCGTCGTCGGGGGAAAGCTCGTCGTCTGGGGAAAGCTCTTCTTCTGGAGAAAGCTCGTCGTCCGAGAAAAGCTCCTCTTCTGGGGAAGGCTCCTCATCTGGGGAAAGCTTCTCGTCCGAGGAAACTCCTGTGCCCAAAAAACAAATATGGACTTGGGCGTCGTCGGTTAAAAAAATGTTAATGTTCTGACGCCTTTGAATCATTAGCGGGAGGCTGGTGTGGTAAAGGGATATATATGTCTTTTGCTTTGGATCAGTGAGAAAGGCGGGTGGATGAGTTCAGGAACAGCGGAATGTTTTAGATAAGAATCAGTACTTGGTATTTATCTTGTCCGAGTAGGGAATAAATGCTTGAAAAGCGGAAACAAAATTATTGTTTACTTGTGGCAGAGGGTGTACGCCCTTTTGAAGAAATGACATCAAAGAAGTAGGTCATCTTTTGGTGATATACCAAGGCTCCTCGGACAGTAGAGGCGCGTTCAGCAGATGAATATCTTCAAAATTGCATGTGATGAGAAGTGAATAGGTCCTACCGGTCTAGACCGGTCCATCATGATTACAACAGAATATTACATACGAGACAAGGCAAAAGCAACATTGAAAGTGTAAATATACCAAACCGAATCCATTACGGATACATGGTATTCTGCTTTGGCAGAAAACCAAGGTAACTAGGTGGGAAGCTATATACTCCGTATGCATACAAGGTATGTATCAATCAACCTTTCCTTCCAGAAGAAATCCCTTGGATGAAAGGATGAGGACCGAATAACCGACAAATGTAAACAGAGGAAAGATGTAATGAAAGTAAGACCCCAAAACGCCGGCCATGCTAAATGAGAATAACCTGGTTTACCAAATCAACCAAAACCAGACCAAATTCCAAGAAAATCATGATAAAGAAAATATGCTTATAACAGACCCAGGTATAGACTATGATCCCAAAAACCAACCATTTGAGCAAATGCACACATGCGATATGCCTCCTCAAAGAGATCGTGTGAATCCTAACCCAAGATTAGGCATACCTAAAACTAGGCTGCCTCTGTTGCCGAGGTGGCTCGTACGGGCCGCCCGGGTAGCCCATTTGTCCTTGTTGGGGCGTTCTATAGTTCTCAAACCCATGAGTAGGCGGCGGGTTTGGTCTCCCACCGTGGTTATACGACGGACCCCAAGTAGGTGGCGGCGGCGGTGTCACTGTCTTGGGGACTCTCCTACGGCGGCAGCAATTCCACAGACAGCTGGCAAAAGCCAGCAGGATCAACGCTCCCACCACAGCGGCGACCGGGATGAAGATGTTCTTGTTGTCAGTGATCCAGCTACCAATCTGGTTGCCGAGCGAGGCGCCCTGGCAGTTGCCATTGGAGCATTTACCGCCACCTTCACAGGGAGTGCCGTCCAAGAAGTACTGCTGCATGCTGTAGCAGGTGTTGGGGCCGAACTCGGGAGACGCGCAGGAGAGCACACAGCCCTGGGAGGAGCAGGAGTAAGTGTCATTGCGGGTTGTCAGGCTGCCCATTAGCGTCTTGCACTGCAGATCGCGCGATGTGCACTGTCCGGAAGCGCATTGGAGATTCGAGCCGTTGCCTCCACATGCGGTGCCGTCGGGCGACGTCTCATCGGTCGGGCAGTTCGGTCCGCTGCCTGGACAGGTCTCTTCGGGATCACACGAGCCAGTGCTTGCCCGGCAAACGCTCCCTTTGCTCTTGAACTGACATTGCTGATCACAGCACTCCTCGTTGGAGGGATCACACACGCTGCTGGTGGTGAACTTGCAGGTCGTGGGATTGCAGCACGGGTTGTCAGTGCACCCACTCGGTCCGCCACAATCACAGTCCTCGCCGCTTTCAACGATACCATTGCCGCACTGGCTACCTGTAATGGTGGTGACGTCCTTGTTGTTCGCGAGACACTGAACCCGAGCCGAGTTGCGACCGAGGAAACTGCAAATGTTGCCGACGCTGCATGGAGAGAACTTGGTGATGCCGTTGGCGGTGGAGGGATTCATGATGAAGTCGGACTGGGCGTCACAGGTACTGCCCGAGAGTGGGCAGCACTGCTGTCTCGCCACAGATCCATCGTTACATGACGTCGGGATACAATCGTGGACTGCGCCAAACGTATGGCCTGTTTCGTGGGCAAAAACCTGCCATTCGGTCGACGTCTTCACGACGACGTTTGCGGCGGCGACGGTCTCTGCCCCATTGGCCTGCGCTCCTGGCTGACAAACCTGGCCAAGCCATGCCAACCCAACAGCAGCGCCAGTGTTGCAAGTAGTCAACAAGGTCCAGTATGCGTTATTGTCGTTTGAAAGCCCACGCCAGGCGGAAAACAGGTTTAGTCGCTTGGTGATATCAACATCGCTGCTGCACCTGGCGTTCCAGGGAGCCGAGGCTGGCGGTGTCGTAGGACAATTCGAATCCGTGACGGTCAGGTTCTGAATACCCAGAGAGATATTGAAGGTACTCTCGTACAGCTGCGAGGCAGTGTTAACCAGCTGGATTACGTTCGCTCGAAGGGTGTTGTTATTATCAAACGCCCCGGCATAGTTGCAATCGGTGGCAATGCCAACCAGGGCAACCTTTCTTGTCGTGGGACAGCCCTGGGTAGAGCCGATCGAGTTGGCAAGATTGACACCCGCGCCGTTGCCGCCTGCCGTCCCATCAATTTGCCGGCCAAAGATGCTCGCAGGGCTCATCTGAGCCCACGGGCTGGTATCCTGTGCTTCCTTGAGGGAGCGATAAACGATGTTGTTCTCGTCCCTGTTATACAAGAGCTCATCGGCTGAGCAGCCTGCGGCAGTTTCTGCAGAACGCTTCAAGTCCGTGTGGTGCGGCATGCTGATATCGGTATCTCGCCAGACAATCATGTACTCCTCGAATGAGCCTGCTATCTCGGGATCGCCCATCATCGCCGTCCGCCTGTAGTTTGTGCTCGTTTGAACATGGTGGTGGTCTCCGTTGATCCTGAAAGCGCCTTCAAACAACGGCCTCTCACCATCCCGGATCACGTTGATCCGTGCCCATCCAGCATTTGTCCATTCGGAGTGACCATCCTTTCGTATAAATGCGTTCCCCTTGTAAATCCGGTGGTCCGCCCGATTTATGGGTTCGATCTTATGAACAGTGCCGTCCGCCCTGATGTGTCGAACCGCTGCGTCGTCTGTTAAAATGTCGTGGTTTGGCTCTAGTGTGAGACGTATCCTCTGTTTCCGATCGTGTATGTGAAATGACAGCTCGAATGATGAGAGTGCATGTACCCGATGCGACGGTGTTTGAATATTTGCATCATCGATTCGCGTTACGTACGAAAGAGGGTTGCGTTTGAGGGAGTGGGCTTCGACAGGAATGTTAGCTGATCAGTGTCCATGAAATGCTGTCAAAAAGGAGGTGTGCGACATCATCGGCAGCATTTGCAGTAGTCTCAGCAGTCCAGGTGCTGCACACTTCATTCCCAACTCAACACCTGAGGACTCACCAGTCGCTGATTGAACCAGGACGCTCACGCCAGCAAGGATGGCCGTAAAGGCCTTGGGAATAATCATAACTCAAGAGTGCGAAGCCTATCTGCACATGTCCGTATGAGTCGACAATTGAAACGATGGTGAAGACGATGGTGATGAATAAAGCAACGAAGGTGGGTGAGCGAGGGAAACCCAAATGTATGTCTCGAAGGAGGAAAGTGACTCTCAAGTATCGTGATATTCTCCGGAGTTTGCGGATCACTTCTTGGAGCGGGAAAGCGAAGGCTGGAACAATAAAAAGAGGAAAAGGAGGGATTGCAGTTTTGCGAGGACAATGGGAAAAGCGAGAGTGGCAGTGCACAGCGAATTCGTAAGGTGTGCGGGCGTCAATGTTATGGGTGTGTCTGTCCAAACAGCAAATGGCACTTTTGAGTGGACGAATGCGACCAAACGCACAGAGAAGGGGTGCGAACTTCGAAGGGGACTGGCTGAGAGGTAAGTTTGTCAGGACGGCAAGGTCACATCAGCCACGGAAAGGGTAAGCGCAGCCCAGCCTGCTTTTCCAACTCTCCTGTTCTTGGACTTTTCCGCCCAGGAACGCCAAGAACCCGCGTGCACGGTGCGAACCCAAAACAGACCCCGGATTTCGTGGCGCGGGGAGCCATGACCGGGGGCAGGTGCTTCAGCCCATGCGGAGTGATCGAAGACACTGTAACTTCTTCTGAGCGTAAAATTGACATGCGGTCGCTATTAAACTTTGAAAATGGATCATGGTTTTGGACTTGTTTGTTTTGCTGTGCCGACAGACATCATACTCGAAGACTGCCCAGCCTGAAGTTTTGGACCGTTGGTGCAACAAAACATGTGTTTTAGGTGTAGACCTTGGGTGACAAGGGCCTGGCAACCCGGTGGCCCAGCCTTGGGAGTCTGGACTCTGTTTCAGAGCAAGGCCGTATTTCTCGCATGGTGGTGGAAGTATCGCTTCGGCCCAACTCTATTTGTTGTGGGGACGACGGTCAAGAGAACGCATGACAAGGAAGTTGGTTTCAATTTCCAAAGCAACAGTTCCTCGCCCAAACATCAGTTGTATGTACATGCTCTCCTTACGGTATTAACCAGGCTACGGAGTACAACGAAGAGGAAGAGGCACTGCCCGCCCAGTGCATTACCCACATCGGACTTTCAGAAACAAATTTACAATACCTTGTTATACGTAGCCCGGACAGTCTGACGAGCTGAGGATGACACTACTGCAGAGCACCCTCAGCCTCAGCCTGGTTGAGCAACCAACCAACAAGTTGGGCTTCTACTTCTCAATACAGTACCGTCATCCATAATCCTGAGTGGAGTATTTTTTGGTTACAAATCTCCACGGAATTTACAGATATCAATAGCCGAACTGGAGTCACAGGTATCGTGAATATTTGAATCCAGAAGGTGCACACTTGCCGTTCATCCTGAGTAACGTGGGTACTGTCCAGTTCACACTGTGCAGCTGGGTTCAGCCGGTCCACGCCACAGCCGTTGGCTGGCGGGGATCGAGAGGGCCTGTAAGATCAGCAGAGCACAGCAACGAGGACAGTTGACGGGGTTTCTCAAAGAGCAAGCGGCGATAGAGAGCTTATTTCCGATCTTCATCGCGAGAAGCGGATACAAAACACCAAGAGATTCATCATTCTGCATCGCCAAGTGACGCTGGTGAGATGCCAGCAACAAAGGATCACCTTCGAGAATTACGTGTCCAAATGGCTGAGTCTGGCCACCCGATGACAGATGACCACCACCAGACGAAGCTCCAAGAAGACTCCAAGACTGACCAAGCCAGACATCCAACCTCCGCTCGACTTGGCATCGTCACAAACTTGAATCTGCTCGCCATAACGCCGACCTCTTGGAGTCTTGATCGATGAGCGTTCAGCGTGACAAATTGCTTTCTCGGACCAAGAGCTCTCGAAGAGGCGATAATAGGCAATGTCGGCACTGGGATGGGAAATATTCCCGTGCTGTCAAGGGGCAGGTCCCGGACTCGCCAATAACCGCCATCGCTTGTTTCAAAACAAACAATGACTACCACAGGACCATCAGTGGTAATGTCGTCGAAGCGTATACCTTGCTACGGTAATTGGGTGCAACGAGACGTGCGAGAGTACATCGGCCCTTAGAGAAGCATTATATGCCCTGGAATGCCTGCTCGTAGGTTTTATTGCCTCCTAATCCTCACTTGTGCCTTTATATCAAAGAAAGGGACCCCCTTTAAACTTGGAAGCGAGTATAAGAGCTATACAGGGTCATGGACAGTCGTTGGTTTTCTGTCTAATATATCCTGACACATGTACCGGTATTATATGTAGAGTCGATATAAACACATTGACAACTCCTGAAATCCAAGGCGCAGCACAGTAACTACCAGAAGGTGAGCTACATCTGATATATGATCGGCGGGACTGTTTGATCGGTAATGAGATCAATGATCCAACTTCCTTGACTGGTCTGGTTTGAACATATACATCACCCATCTAGGGCCGAACCACCTGTTGTGCCAGAACAAACACCTCGAGTTGGTCACCGATGGAACTGGCGACAGTGCATTTTATCTGCCCTACCTACATAATAGAGCAAGTTCAGATGCCATAGACCCAGAACCGTCACGTAAGAACACAGCAAAAGCCGTCCTGATCATCCCTTAATATTTGGCTCCCTACCTACCATATAAGCAGGTAGTGTTATTCAATATCTGCCCTCCTCCTTCCTCGCTCATCCAGCATATGCCATATGTTCAGGTCATCTTCCGATTACACTGCAGCTAGACATACACAATCTACGGTGGCTTGGTCCAGTGCGGTTCGTGGCTCGTCATACCTGCAGGCTGTATGGGGATATGTGAGATAAGTCCGGGAGGCAGCCCGTTTATGAACTTGCGATTCCACCAGTCTCGTTGGCTTGTTCGTAGTGATAAGCCGACATCGAGTTGAGCCAAGCCTTGAGTTGAGTATAAAGTGAGTAAGAAAGTAGTAATGCCTCAGGTTATTCGGATGAGATAAGATGACCAGATGAGAAGTTCTCACTCAATGGAGTGAGAGGCTGAGTAGGGGCGGATTTATGGGATTAATATGAGAGATGAAAAATTTGGGAACTTGTCGAGTTCAGGTAGCTGGGCAAGCAAGCAGGCGGTGCCTTCATGTTCTCTTTATATACGTTTAAACCTACCGGGTCCAGACATACGCTATGGAGATTCGAGAGTGAAGTTGTCAGTAACGAAGCGATGAAGACATCCCTGTGAAATAGGAGCTAAAAGTGTGATTGATATGTTAAGCACATATTCTTTCCCCCTATAGTCAAATATGATTCACATTTCTCACGTTTACACCTTGATAGATTACGAATCTTGAACGGTGATCAGAAAAGGATAGACGAGAGACTTATCAATTGTATTGGAATTGGACAAGCATGTAATACGCTTGGTCTATAGTTCTATATGCTCTGTGGTGTAGAAGAAGCAAACCCCAAATAACCACACAGCCACAGTGGATGGTAGAATATTGACCGAGACAATCCCAGAAGAATCATTTTGTAAAGAGTTACTAAGACGGAAGGATGAGGTGATTCTGGGTCGTTGTTTTCTAACAAAGCCTGATCTGTAGGTAGTTCTTCCTGCCGCTCATTTTATCTTGATATTGTCCTGCCTAATACGTTCTCGGATCAAGGTGGAAACATATCACGAGGGACATTGGGGATTGCGTTGAAGGGCTCACGGGGTATGGTATCGTGTCTGACTGTGAATTTGTTGTCCAAGACGGCCGTGTGAACTTGCGAGAGCACACATCTCCTTCATTAAACAACATCAAGAGGGATGGTGAATTGAGGAACTGCAAGCGTAGCAAATTTGCATCCTTGGGATGCCAGCGCGACATATATGATCAGGACGTTTCAAAGACCAGGAGTATACCGTATATATATCCTAAAAGTTAAAGCGATACGGTTTTTGAGAGTCTCAGCGACACGGGAACTGCGGACTTGAATATCATGATATGCCCCGGTGGGTATCCGAGAACTCCGTCGATATGTACAACTCTGGATATGACAAACCAATGGAACTCTTCAACCAAATCCAAGGAACTCGTCCCATACAGGGTTGGGTAGATGAGCGGATGAAACATAGCTGACCCCGGATTCCCGGGTGTCTGGATGCCATGTAGCATCTTCGCCCGGTGCAATGCTCGTCTGGGAGTAGCTCTCGCATCACCGCTCGTGGGAACGAGAGCTGAGGATCCCCGAAGTCCTTGATGAGATGGTGAATTGAACTATCTGGGGGATCTGCTGAAGACCAATAGGAAATGGCATGGCCCAGTGGTCTCGATCGAATCTATGTCATTTTGTTAGTACGGACTGTTTCGGGCAGTGAGGTAGGCTTTCCTTCCGTCCAGCGGGAGTGGGGCCCCTTCGGCACCTTGACCCGAGTCGGGGTACAGGAGAAGATGCATGGCAGTTCCCTAGTTCGTCCAAAGTTGCCCATTGAATGGGCTGATGGGGTCTGCCGGTAGGTATTCGGGCAGGACCTACGTGCCTACTTACCAAGTTCAGCTGGTACACGTGGAATCCGGTTACGGTTACAACTTGACCACTGGTTATCCGAGGATCGAAATGGAATGAGACGACATTTGGCCCCGAGGGAAAGAAGGCAAGCAAGACCTTGTGGGTGTTGATAGCGCGCTCTCGCTTCCTCCACACTGGGGCTCGCCGGTCAACGGGATCTCCATGGTCGGGGTTGCGGGGTTGTTGATGGACAAGGGCTGCCTATCTACCAGCCCGTCTCGGCTGGTGCACGAATATCCATCATCAGCCAACTCCAAAATGAGAAAATCTGTGGGCGAAAGGGGAGCCCCTCTTCTCCTGAATTGAGAGCAGGTATATCCAAGTTCCAGCGAGTCGGTCTGCCCATTTTCTCCAAGGGTCTAGGCGGGACGGGCTGGACGGATAGTGAACTCGTGACAGCTGATGCTGCCCCGAATTCCGAGAAGGCTGGACCGGTCAGTCGAGAAAGACGATCGCAGAAAAAGAGTTTTTCTCATAGTTGAATAATCATAAACTGGACCTTTCTTCACTGTCAACTTGTACCGGTACCTTCTACCTGGAAGGCTTTCATCGTCGGTTCGCGAGAAAGATCGACATGTCTTGTTGCCAAGAACGGCAGATATTATTCAATCGTTAAAAGAGGAGCCAATCACCTGGAACCAACTTGGCCTGGGCAGCGTCACAAAGAAGGTTGATCGTGAAGAGCTACCAAAATGTCCCCGGACTTGGGTGACTGGTCGTGAGAAAAGAGGCCTCTTACCACATTGGCCAGGGGAGGGGTAGTGTTCTGTGGGTGTGGTGTAGCGTGGTGATATGCATCTGATTGCGGGGGAAAAAGCGGGATGTCATCAGTCTGGGTGCACAGACAACGCCGTTTTGCTTGGCATCAAAAGTTTTGTCCAACAAAACATGGGCCTTCTCCGCATTGGGAACGAAAGCGTTAGGATTCTAGAATCCACTTTAGAAGCAATTGCGAGAATTTCCTTTTCCCATTTCCCCGTATTAATATTTGTTTTGCCTCAAATACTTTTATTCTAAGTGAACTAATTTAGTAGTGCCGAGCGCGGAACCCCTTTATAGGACTAGTATTGGAATAACTAGGGATAATAGTAATAGATTATATATATATAATTAGGCTAGTTAGTAATAGTTAACTAATTAGGTTCTATAGAGTATAGTAGGTAAAGAAGTAAAGAGAGTAAGTTAATAGAGTATAGGGTATATAGTCTACTAAGTAGTCTGTATATTCTATATAACTACCCTACTCTATAATCTCTAATATAGCTATAATAAAGTAAGTATATTACTACTAATTTAGTATATCTATATTATACTAATATAGGAAGTCTTTTCTTTATTAATTAGACTTAACGTTACCTAAGTAGAATATAGTAATATTCATCCTTTTTAATACTATAATAAGCTATAATGAGGATTTCTTAACTATAATTAAAAGTCCTTTAACTAGTTAATAGAATTTAATTAAAGTAAAATTAGTACTAGTATTATAGATTAAAAACCTTAGAGAGTTTAAAAACTTATTAATCTAGTAGATATAGATTACTTTAAAAATAGTCTTTAACTTTATATTATAAAGAAGTATACTAGTATTAAAGTTTATTACTTTATTAATAAAGTAAATAACTAGAAGCTTATTTAGAGTTATAATATTAATAATTACTTCTTTATTAATATTTTAATAGTTTTCTACTTAACTTCTTTAAAACTAACTCTCTTTAAGAGCTTATAGAGTTTGTAACGATCGTGACATACCACACCACTACGTAACATAGCCCAAAAGAGCAACTAGACTTGATTGGAAGATCCAATCAAGTAAATGGTATGTATAGTACGCATGAGGGTGTATAGGGTGGTTGTTCCTCTATACGATCCTCATAGAGTTAACTTATTAATAGATAACTAAAGTACTTATAAAGAATATATAGCTTTACCTTAGTCATAAACCTTTACACTATTACTTCCTTAATTTTAAAGAATATCTAAGAATATTCTTATTTATAAATAATTAAGACTTCTTTTTTATTAGATACTTCTTTTTTATTAGATACTTCTTTTTTATTAGATACTTCTTTTTTATTAGATACTTCTTTTTAGAATATTCTTAATATTATTAAATATAATTTTAAAATAATCTATATTCTTAAGGTATAATAAGAATAGAGTATTAACTAGTATAATATAGAAGTTAAGAGTACTAATAAATATATTAAGGGTTATATATTCTCTAGATTATATATTACCATAGCTAAATTTAATAGAGATTTCTCTCGTTATCTTTATATTAATCTTAATCTTACTATATATCTTCTATAGTATATTAAATTAGTCTTTTCTAGTTATTAGAATATATACTACTTCTATATTAGATATAATACTTCTAAAGATACTTTTAATATAGTAGTTATTAATTATAAAAGTATTAGATTTATATTCTTTAAGTATAGAAGAATTATTATTATTATCTTTATATATAAGGTAAACTAATATTATCTTAAATAATTTAAATAATTTAGCTATATGAGGGTTTTTACCTATAAAATAATAGTAAAATACTACTTTTCTTATAAAAGTAGTAATTAATTTAGTGTTAGTATTATTTACACTACTTACAGAAACTTTATTTATAAAATAAGTATTATTGTAGATTAATCCTTTCTTATTCTTATTATAGTTACTATTTTTATCTCATTTATTATTATTATAATTAGAGTACTAATATATATTAATTATATTATAAATAGTATTATTATTATTATTTTCTATACCTTTAATACCTTCTTATTAAACTAGGAATTAATAATGCTAGTTATAAATATAGTAATATATCTTAGAGTAGTAACGGCGGTGTGCTGAATGGGTATATAACCATTGAATTGCAGAGGTCCTGACAACTTCTGTAATTTGAGCTCCTTTTTAGGAACGGTTTGGCCGAGTGGTATGGTTCTTGGCGCTCGCCGTCACTAGAGTAAGCTCTATAACTATTCTATATCTTATTATATTCCTCTTATATATAATTCCGTATATAATATTCTGGTTTATAATAAATAAAATATCTTTTATTTATAGTAAAATAATAAAGATTATTATTCTAAAACTTCTCTCTAGAGTTACTATTAAATTTACTTAAATAGCTATTACCTCTACTTTACTTAAACTACTTACTATTATAGTATTTATACTTAACTACTTCTTCTTATAAGGTATAGAAGGTTAAGAACTAAATATAACTTAACTATATATAAAGAGTATTATATAACTAAGTTCTTATACCTTTAACGTTATATATTAGTTTAAACTTAAATACTATATTCTAAAGTTCTAGTACTAGTTATATACCTTAAATAAGGTAATTATATAAAGTATTTTATCCTTTATAATAATTTAATAAAGCTTTCTATATTTTAATAAGTTTATTAAAGAGAAGTTCTAAATATTTAGATTTTATCTTATTAGTATTTTCTTTTATAATATACTTAAAAGTAATAGTCTACTAGTTCAAGAGATAACTTTACTTAATTTCCTCTATTTTAAAGTTCTTCTATAATACTTTATAGACTTATATAATAGTATAGTATTAAATTAAAATAATATTATTATAGTAATAATTTAGAACTTGTGAGGATCGTATAGAGGAACAACCACCCTATACACCCTCATACGTACTATACATGCCATTTACTTGATTGGATCTTCCAATCAAGTCTAGTTGCTCTTTTGGGCTATGTTACGTAGTGGTGTGGTATGTCACGATCGTTACAAACTTTATTAGTAATTTAAAAAGAGTTTTCTGTAAACCTTATAATAATAAGACTACGTTATTATTAGATTAGAAAAAAATAGACTTAAAACTAAGCTTAATAAATCCCTAGTAATTTAAATAAGGTCTAGTCAATTAATAAGTACATCAACTAGTAATTCCTAATAACTTTAAGAATAACTAATAAACTTTTAAAATTAAATAAGTAAATTATTAAAGTTATAGCTATTATATAGTCCTCTATATAGTTACAACTCTAGTATAGTAATACCTTTTTAACTTAGTAATTATAGTTACTTAAATTCTATTTTGTAGTTATAATATAAAAAAGTAGTAAAGATAACAGATTAAGATAAGAATTAGAAAAAAACTAAACATAACTATTTTTAATATTATTATTATAAATCTACTAAAGTAAATATTATAAATTTTAGTAATAAAAGAAGTATAATAAAAGAAAAGAGTAATATAGGGAATAAGTAATAAAGAAAAAGCTTATTAAATAAAGTTTAGGACCTAATAAATTCCTAGATAAATACTTCTAATAAGATTACCTACTTTTTATAATCTAGGACTTGATAGATCCTTAGATACTATTATAATACTTATTATAAATATATATTAAATAATATAGTAGAATAAGAGCTTAATTAATCCTTTAATTATCTTATTAATTATTATATTTGTAGATTACTAAATTACTAGACTTAATCGATCTCAATTATTTCCTAATTTTATAATTAGTTACTTTCCAAAATCTTTACTAATCTATAGTAAATAGATCCCTTATAACTTAATTAAGCTTAATTAATTCTAATATTTAAATTATTAAGAATACTAGTAGTCATATACTGTTTAATTAGTATTAGAATAACTAGGAGTAATAGTTGTCACGATCGTACTATTACGGCTGTTACATACACTATACATACCAATCCTAGAGCGGATTCTTCCATTCTAGAATCGTCCCCTTTTGTGGGTTTGTGGCTCAGTGGTGTGGTATGTCGCTGTTGTTACAATAGTAATAGATTATATATATATAATTAGGCTAGTTAATAATAGTTAATTAATTAAGTTCTATAGAGTATAGTAAGTAAAGGAGTAAAGGAGATAAGTTAATAGGGTACGGGGTTGTTTAACTGCGTACCGTTGACTGGCGTTACAAATAGATATAAGCCAGTCTTTTGGGGACTGTACTCTGTAGGCACTGCTTGCAGAGAACAGTA
>MU858201.1:0-92231 GCA_033297075.1 Rhypophila decipiens
GTACCGAGCAAGGGGGAGCGCAGGCCATTTATATGGCCAAGTGGCAGTGCTGCACCTACTGCTGCCTAGGGCAGTACAAAGGAGCCCAGGCAACATTACCCACATGTACTGCTAGTTCTACTTGTTTGTATTATTTCCATGTACTGTACTTTTGGCTATTTATTCCCCACGAACTGGCGTCACCTCAGACCACTTCAGCAACGGTTTCGTTCTCAATGTTTCCCGTGAGCTGCTCGAATCACAATCTCGGGTATTCTCAAGTAAACCGTGATGTCTTGGACTGCTGGAGGGCATAAGGTCGGCAAGCTCAGGCTGACTAACACGCTCGACTCCCGATCTCGATATCCGAATGCTACAAGGCGAACAGAATCGAGGAATATGATTGGAGCGCATAGCTCCGGGAATTAAGTTTTAGCTCGAGAGCGACGTACCTGCAGGAAACATTGTCCCGAGTGGAGGTTTCGTTCCTACAAGGTTATATTACCCGCAGGGAATACCACCTCCCCGATGTAGTGTGGACAAGACCAGAATAGGCGCGCCTATGACACAGTAGCATCGCGACTTCAACACCATTGAGCACTCAACTCCAGCAAGAGCTGGTCCAATGCAGGTTCAACGGTAACGGGACCCGTTCGGAAATCGGAACCCCATCGCCGTTGGATCGAATTCGTCACTAGCAAACCCTCGGGCCGGAACGCAGGCGTGGATCTTTCCGTCGCCTATATTTGGACGACATGGGGAGGGCACATGAACTGGCGTCACCGGTTTGTTCATGGCGTCCAAGTCGGCATGGCACTCCTAGCCTCCAAGGCCCTTTGAACCGGCATGGCGTCTTCTTGCTCCAACGGTACAATAGTCAACGTCTCTCGAGTCTTGTCGGTCACCACGTACCCGGACAGCTTGGAAGCAGTCACTGCAGTGTACGGAGTACGGAGATGAAGTTCAACGCAAGATCACTGGCGATGATACCCAAGACTGGGCCCAAGCTGGGATCGTAGTGTATATTATCCGATTAACGAACGAACGATTCTTCCACACCACACGGCAGACCACATGCTGCTGCTGCTCCTCCTTGTGGCAAACTGACGATCTTCATCAATGTCCACATTTGCCCCGCGTCGTTCTTGGTAGGATACTAACCCGGATCCCGGGTAACTTGACGGATAATACAGTGTACCAAGCTTACAGTACTACATTCCCATTGATCTTCCCAGTGCACCACACAGGCGAATATCAGACCAGCCTTGGCCCTTCCATCGTGAACCACGCGGTAGATCTTGATCGAGGCCCGCCATCCGCCATCCGAGGAGGGGGGCCAGGCACGACGGGCAATATGGACCTGACCCGGCAACTTGGCGTCATTAATTAAGGCACATATTTATTGCAACCTTGACGGGGTTTGGAGACCATTTTCTGAACTGAGAGGGGTATCGTGATATAAAAGTTTGGAGCTCCCCACACTCGGGACATTGCCACTTGCA
The DNA here is from genome assembly GCA_033297075.1 of Rhypophila decipiens. Taxonomy (NCBI): domain Eukaryota; kingdom Fungi; phylum Ascomycota; class Sordariomycetes; order Sordariales; family Naviculisporaceae; genus Rhypophila; species Rhypophila decipiens. The sequence continues at coordinate 1,482 of MU858201.1, forward strand.
AGAGTTCCTCTTCACTCGGGGTTTGTTTGTTCAACTCTAGTGCTAAGTCGGTCTCCTGTTTGTATCAGACCCGACAAGATGTTCCTCTCCACCAAGTCGGCCGCCCTGGCCGCGGTGACGCTCCTCGCGTCCGTCACCAGCGCCATTGACCTCGTGGTCAAGCCCTCTGGCGGAAACGTCTCGAGTCCCTACATGTACGGTCTCATGCACGAGGTGAGTTTTGCATCAGCAGCAGCCAGCCAGATGTCCAAGTCTCCATGTCAGCTACTAACCATGTTCTTTCCCCAAACAGGACATCAACAACTCGGGAGACGGCGGCATCTACGCCGAACTGGTGCGCAACCGCGCCTTCCAGGGCAGCAAGGAGTTCCCCTCCAGCCTGGAGGGATGGTCGGCCACCAACAACGACACCAAGCTCACGCTGACCAAGCTCTCGACGCCGCTCTCCAGCGCGCTGCCCTACTCCATGAACGTGGCCGCCGACAAGTCCTCGGCCAAGAAGCTCGGCTTCTCCAACGACGGCTTCTGGGGCATGGACGTCAAGCCCCAGAAATACACTGGATCCTTCTACGTCCGGGGCGCGACCAAGAAGGGTGCCAAGTTCACTGCTTCGCTGCAGTCTGGACTTACGGGCGATGTGTTTGGCAGTGTCGAGGTCAAGTCCAAGCTGGACGCCAAGGTCAGCCAAAAGGACAACGGCTGGGTGCAGCACTTCTTTACGCTCGTGCCCAAGGTTGCTGCGCCCAACAGCAACAACACTTTTGTCATCGAGTTTGAGACCAAGGATCTTGCCGAGGGAACTGCCTCGCTTGATTTCAACTTGATCAGCCTGTTCCCGCCTACTTACAAGAACAGAGCCAATGGTCTCCGGCCTGACCTTGTCGAGGTCCTCAAGGAGCTGAAGCCTGTAAGACTTGTTGCTCTCGGTTACCCAGAAGAAGCGAAGCTAACGGTTTGACGACGCATAGACATTCCTCCGTCTCCCCGGCGGAAACATGCTCGAGGGCAACACCATCGACCACTGGTGGAAGTGGAACGAGACCATCGGACCCCTCAAGGACCGCCCGGGCATGGCCGGCGTCTGGGAATACCAGCTCACCACCGGTCTCGGCCTAATCGACTACATGAACTGGTGCGACGACCTCGACCTCGCCCCCAGTAAGTAGACTGACTCCCATTCCCTCCAGTACCCCGGTACTAACACTCTCAATCAGTGGTGGCTGTCTGGTCCGGCCTCGCCCTAGACGGAACCTTCCTCTCCAAAGAAGACATCCACATCGCAGTAGACCACGCCCTCGACCAAATCGAGTTCCTAACAGGCGACGCCAAAACCACCAAATGGGGCAAGGTCCGCGCCTCTCTCGGCTACCCAAAGCCCTGGAAAGTCCGCTGGGTCGAGATCGGAAACGAAGACTGGCTCGCCGGCCGTCCCGCAGGTTTCGACTCGTACAAGGAATACCGCTTCCCTGCCTTCCTCAAGGCCTTTACCGAAAAATACCCCGAGATCCAAGTCATCGCCTCCCCGTCCATCTTTGACGACATGGTCATCCCCGCGCCTGCAGCAGGTGACACACACCCCTATTGGACGCCCGATCAGTTCATCAAGGAGGGCTTCAATCGCTTTGACCAGCTCACCAAGCAAAACCTCACGCTCATCGGCGAGGCAGCCTCAGTCCACCCCAACGGCGGAATCGGCTGGGATGGTCCCCTGCAACACCTTCCCTGGTGGGCTGGCTCCGTGGCCGAAGCAATCTTCCTTCTCGGGGCCGAACGCAATGGCGACAGAATCATCGGCGCCACTTATGCTCCGATCCTCCGCTCTCTGGACAGATGGCAATGGGCCATGACGCTCGTCCAGCACGCCGCCGATCCCACTCTCACCACCAAGTCTACCTCATGGTGGGTCTGGAAACTCCTCGGAAACCACCCCATCAAAGAAACTCTCCCGGTATCCCACTCCAACGGCGAGATCGGCCCGCTCTACTGGGTCGCCGGCAAGGGCTTCAAGAACGAAAAGATCTGGAAAGCAGCCGTCTACAACAGCACGGCTAATATCCCCGTCACCATCAAGTTTGAGGCCGGAAAGGGACTCAAAGAGACCATTGTGAATGGAGTCAAGAAGTTGCTGGGGATCCCTACCAAGGCTACGTTGTGGACTCAGACGGGCCCGGGACTGAGTGAAGATGAGCAGTACGCTGTCAACGATCCTTTCACGGGGGTTAATGTGGTGACGGAGAAGAAGACTGAGGTGAAGGCGGATAAGGATTGGGTTTTTAGGTTTAGTCTTGAGCCGTTGAGTGTTGCTGTTTTGGAGGCTTGAACGGGAGTTTCGGAAGGTGGTGGTGGTGTAATTATAAAGTGAGGTAGTTGTTGGTTGGCACGCCCTGGAATTGACTCTCATTTGTTGTGCAGTGTACATACATACCTTGCATTGTACGGAATCTGGAAAAGAAAACAGAACATTGGTAGAGTACAAAAAGTTTTGTTCATCAAGTTGTCTGATATGATGAGCTCATGGATGGGAGTGATGGTCTGCTGAGGTGGTTTATCTCTTTCGCTGTTCTATCTGGTACTGTACATGCAGCCGTGAAGTCAACCCACTCCCAGACCCGCTGCGATTCACCTTGCACCCATTCTCTCTCTGGTGGATAGGATGAAGGAAACGTCAAATGATAGTTTAATTAGGGGCATTTCGAGATTTCGAGATTCGAGTCCCCATTGTCACATTGTGGGTTTGCATTGACAATTGACTCCGGTGTCCACAAGGGTTCTCACTTCGCAGGACCTCCACCCTGACGTAACATTCTCCCGAACGGTCACAGCCGGCAGAATAACTTTTTGTCGCAACATTGAACAAGGGGAGCCCGCACTGCCCAGGGAAGGGACCAAAACACCAAGCCGAGCCGCAGCTTCCCTTGCGTACCATATACCCCGACCTGCCCCTCGCGGCCTCACATCACATGTTGCTAGTTCGTAGCAATTCCCATGTGCGCAATCTGTTTTTCTCGCCCACAAGGGGCGGAATAACGCAATGGCGGCGCTCAAGAGTAACCGCCCCCTCGTTGTTGGTCGCCAAGACGGACGTGGCCAAGCAGCTCCTCGAGACGGGTCTTGTTCAAACAAGAAAGGAGGTCGGCAAAAGCAGAGTCAAAGTACCGCCCAAGACTGACCGCACCCGCGTCAATCTCGTCGATGAGCGGCTGTGCGACGACATCCTGGCCGTCCATGGCGACAGCCTCCGCAGACACGAGGGATGCGACATCATCGACCTCTTCCCAGGCGTCGGCGTCTGGAGCACAAAGCTGCACGACTTTCTAAAACCAAGGTCGCATCTGCTGCTCGAACCCGACGGAAACAAGATCTACAAGCCCTTTCTCGCCCCGCTCCTCCAGCGACCGGGCACCCGCCTCCTCGAGAAGTCGGGCATCGAATGGGAGCATCTCTCCCAGTTCCTGAACCCAGAGTCGCTGCCCCACCAAGTCGAACAGTCGGATCAATACCCTCCCGTCCGAAACGACACCCTTCTCATCACAGCCAATCTCAGCTGGTCGCCCGCCAAGCGGTTCCAATCCTTTCCCAGCGTCACCCAACTCCTCCTCTACCAGTTCGTCACGTCGGTCCAGAGTGCCTCCTGGTTTCAGAGGTATGGCCTTGTGCGCATGCTGATATGGATGTGCGACGACGAAAAACTAAGCCTGATCCCGCGCACCATCCAGAGCCGCCGCCGCCTTGCCATGTCGACCGATATGTATACCGAGTGGGTGGTCGAGGTCGCTGGAGGCAACACGCCCGTCAACTTCAAATATCTTCGGGATGAACACATGGATATCGAGAGCGCCCAGAACACGGTCGAGCGCATGCAGAAGCAGGGCATCGTCATGCCGCCGGGGAGGGAATCCGAGCTGTATCTCGATGCCCTCTCTCGCAAGGACAAGGTCGTTGCTGGCCAACAACCCCCCGTCGTGGCATCTAACGGGGTGGCCTCGCTAGAAAGGCTGTCTACCGAACTCAAGGCCGCCCAGGCCGCTGATCCTGATGTATCCCAATGGGACTTGAAGGCGAAAGTCAGCCGAGCAAGACACTATCTCAACCTGAGGGACAAAAACGCCATCAACGTCATGAATTATCGCGAAGAAATGGTCCAAATCCTGCGCCAGTACCAGGACGCCACAGATGACGCAGGCCGCGCCGCCGCCCTGAAGCGCGCCCAAGAGCTGGAAACAACAATTCAGAATATGAAGAACAACGGTACCTCGAACTGGTTCCCCTACCGCGACAATCTGCACACCTTCCGCCAGTCCCCGCCCATCCTGCACTGGGACCGGCGGCCCTTTGAGCCCCTCCAGGTCAAGGCCGAAGAGTTCTTCCCCAACGTCCCCTGCGCCCTGGTGGACATGCAGCCCAAGGCGCCGCACCCGCTCGTCTGGCGGAATGGGACCGACCGCAAGGTCGGCATGCCCGACGTCTGGGAGATCATCATCCAGCACCTCTGCACCGCCCAATCCGTAATGGAGGCGCTCAAAAAGATCCACTTTGGCTCCAAGGACGATATCATCCCCAAATGTCCAAGTCTCCGGGATCTCGACCAGCACGGGTCGCCTATCAACACGCCCTTTTTTGACATTGCCGGTCGGTCTCTGAACGAGAAGCAGCTTCACGAGATTCTTGAGGCCTGGGTCGAGTCGCCTTTTACGCCCGATATATATGGCATGTTGAGGGCTGGCTACGGGAGCGGCCTCGGTGCTGAGACTGATTACGCTTCTGGGGAGTTTACTGGGAATGCGACTGGCAAGATGAGCATACAGAATTTGAGGTGATCTGGGCAGTTCTATTGTAATGACATGGATTTCTACTCGTGTTTTTCCCTTCTTGGCTGTGTATATTGTTTCCTTCTCAGCTGTGTATATTATCTGTTCCCGAGTTTTAATTAGTTTCTTTTGTGTATAGTGATAGATTGCATGGATTTGGTTTAGATCTGTTGTAGATATCAGACATTGATACATCCGTCAGAACCTTTATTATTTTACTTGAGTAAACCACTTTTATTTTGGCAAGGTCTATGTACACAACGGAATCAGAGTCATCAACTGCAGCACCACCAACACAGAGACCGATATCCAGAGCCATTTGTGAACCCTTTTGCTCCACATGTGCTCTAAATGACCGCCCATCCGTTCTCCCCCGTCTCCTTCCTCCAAGCTATAGTACTCCCTGTCCTCCTTCGCTTTAGGAAACCACCACCTCCAAGAGCAGACTTTCCTATTCGTGAACCTCCAGAGCCAGTCGGCAACAAGCCTCTTGATCCACTCTTCATGGCCCCTGGCGGCCAATACTGTCCACACGAGTGATACCCCAATCGCCAGAAAAAGTCTCGTCAACGAGACTAGCTGCTGCTGTGACATGTCGTAGTAGTAGTATGGGTCATTCTGGTTCGGACCCCTTTGACCCAACCATGCCTCCTCACAGAGCAAGTACACCACGAGCATCGCCATCCAGAGGGCAAACTCGGCCGCTTCATCGAACCTGTCGTCGTCGCCGTCGTTGTGGCGATTGACCTGGCCGCCGCCGTGCAGCTCCGTGTGCCATTTGAGGTGAGCCAGTGGGTATCCGATCCAGCTCAGTGCCGCCGGGAGCAGCCAGTACAAGACGGACGACGCATTGTTGTTCTCCGTCTTTTGTCCCAGTGAGTCGAAATAGACAAGGATGTTGGGCAGGTGGAATGTGAAAATGTTGATGAGGACGATGAGACAGTACGTCTCGCCGGATGAGGTCGATGGGAGGAATAGGTAGGCGATGATGGGCAGGAGAGTGGACGTCGCTGTGAGGAGCTGTTGCCACATTGCTGAAATGTGTGTGGGAATGACGTCGATTTTGGTGAATATGAAGGGAAAGGGGTGATTTGAGGTAATTTCTACGGAGGAATATTTCATCACGAAAAGAATCGAGCAGAATGGATCAGTGGAATTACAGTTTTACCTGTCCTTAAACTCCCCAAAGTTTAAACTACGACGCCACTGCTGTCAGCCGCGAGAAGGTATTCTGCTGGAATTTCTTGGTTACACGTCGATTGTTGAAAGTCTAATGAGGCAAGGAACCCAAAGTCTCTTCTATCATAAAGCTTTTGAGAAGTAGGTAACTAGTACCATATCTGGTGAAGACTGAAGTACTGTTCGGGCCATTTCTTAAGCCAACGCAAATTGAAGACAGTTAGTCAGATTCGAGGAATCTTCCAAAAAAGACCAATGGCCACCCTGATGATAGCCGACCATGGTGTTTTGATTTGGGTCACCATCCGCGGCCGGCCCGGAGTGCTTACCTCTCTCTCACCTTCGCACGGCGTCGGTTGTCACATATTCGGCCAAAACACTCGACCTGCGGCACGACTTGCCCATGGGACATTGTTGGTTGTCAGAAATTACCATCATGACCCATTTTAGTACTCTCAAGTCTAGATTTAGGTTCATCAATGTCCCAGGTCGCCTGTTTCGTTTGATCATTTTTATCTTCTCCTTCAACATGTATATCCTGTATAAAGACCTTCGTTCCTTCAACTGGATAACCTCGCCTCGGACAGGGTTACTGCTATTATCCTTTTTCTTCACTTTTACTTTCTTCATATCTGATACGCGCAGTTATATTCTCCTGAAGTCCCAAAGATTCGAAAGAGTGAGCGACTCTGGCCTCCTCTCTTCTTTTAGCAATAGATATCATCTCGCAGGTTCGAAATACCTTATTATTACCTTAATCTCACCCAACAAACCCGTTTCCTCTGCTGGACCTAGACAGCAACCTCAACTTCAACTCCACCAGCAAATAAAGAAGGAATTAACAAAAAAAGAAAGGGAAACCCAAGAGAGAGAAAAAAATGTGCTGCTTCAAATGTCTAGTAGGCTGCCTCGACCGACCCAAGAAGAACAAGAGCCAGAAACACCAGACCAGCAGCAATGGAAACGCAGGTGGTGCACCGCCGTATCCAGGGAAACAGGATTTCGTCGACAAGGCAGTCTCGGGATTTGTAGGAAATAAAGTCAAGCCTGAGACTGTTGAGAAAATGACCGACGGTGCTAGGGGCATGTTTGAGAAGAGGACTGGGTATGTTGTTCTTTCTTTCTTTCTTTCACCTGTCAACCTATCTTACCTTCATCCGAAACACAAGGATCGGCCGGTCCTAAGATCACTGTCCCGATGGCTGGTTGGTTGTGAGATGGAAAGTAGCTTTTGGCTAACATTTCTTCTTGAACAGACACAAAGTACCGGGTTTTATTTCCAACTAATTAGGTGGTTATCCAAACATCAACGAGCACATGGGGATAGGGATAAAGAATGTGTCTAGGTAGACGTTCCAGGTCTCTCGACACCTTGTAATGGGCGCTGGTTTCAAGAAGCGGATCTGGCCCTATTTGGATATCATGATAGCTGGAAGACTATCGGCGTTACGGTGTTTTATATGCATTGTATGTTTCTTACTTTAGACCATAAAGGACATATACAAAGACTTCAATTCCCCTGTTTCTTGACGTGTCCAAGGTGCATTGTCTGAACTACCTTATTCCTGTTTATACATTACAACACCAACACGGGTTGAACCACACACACAAAACAAGGGAAGCATGCGTGTGCTCCATATGACTTAACCCGTTAGTCTCTTTGCTCTTGTAGTAAATATGCTAAAAAGAAAAGAAAAATTAAAAGCAGAAATATGATAATAAATAATAAAACAAGTATTCCCAAATATGTCCAAGAAATGACAAACTGTCTGTATCCAAAGAAACAACAACACCAAGTACGACTCCGAACAATTCGTCCATCATATATCATCTCATCATATTCGTACCAACCTCATCCCCTCCTTCCCATCCTTTGACCCTCACGTTCACCCCATGGCCCCCATGGCTGGCTGTCAGGCAGAAGGGTCGGTGTCATATATCCCCCGTAAAAACCTGATAAGCCATCGTCATCAACCACAGCAAAAAAATCTCCCCCACCAGCCCAAACGCAAACACCGCCTGCCAACTCTGGCATATACTCTTTTGTTCCAGCCACGCCAGGGTAGCCTCACTCTGCCCCGTGGGATTCTGCGCAAAGACACTGATATTACACACCGAGCTGACACTTCCACTCGGTCCCCACAGCTGCACCGATATGACGATGAGTCCGACGAGCCATAGGACGAATAATATGAACCCGCCAATCATTACTATCGAGGGGAGGAGGCGCCTCTGGAAGATGAGCCAGAGGAGGAGGAGGATAAACACCACTGCGAGGGAGGCGACTGTTATGTAGTAGGGGAAGTACCTTTTTTTTCATCATCTGTTAGTACACAATTTTCCGGGGTAAAAGGGAGGAAAAAACATACCAAGGAATAGGCAACAAAAGCGTCTGCTGGATCTGGATAAACGTCGAAAACACGCCGATGATGGTGCACGCGGCGATCAGCATGATCAGCATCCAGATGTTGAGCTGCACCGCGGGCCAGTGGTACTTGTGCACTCGCTGCTCGACCACGCGGCGCTCGTAGACCAGCGATCCGCTTGTTACCGTTGAGGAGGCCATTTTGGTGAAAATCTGCTGGGTGGACTATCCGAGTCTCAGGTCGAATAAACCGGTATGAAGTTTGGTAGCTGCTCGTTCCGTCCCGTCTCAAATAATGGGATTGTTGTTATAACTCCTTTCCGTCCGACCCAGTCGACGGACTGGTTTCCCTAGAACCTTCCTTCTAAACAACCCCAAAGCTCAATCCCGGCTCTTTGTCCAAACTTTATACCAGATCAAAAAGGAGAGGAAAATATTAGATTGAAGACAGATTCAATCTAATCTTTGATGGCCCCGTCTTGTCCTAACTGAATTCCCTAGACCCAGCCAACTCAACAAAGCTATTGTCCAGCTAGTGGCCGGTAGGCAGGTCCCGCTACGGGCCCTTGTTCTCGGGTGGATCCCGTCAAACGGCGCCGGGGTTGGGCTGGCCTGTCGTGGCGGTCGGCGGTCGAGCAATTGACAGTTTTTTCCCTTGTTCTGTCTCCAGTGTTCTCCACCAAAAGAAAGTGTCCGCCAGCCACGTCGTTAACTCGTGATGCGCGTTGTGGTGGAACTCGACAAGCGCTAATGATCCCAGGAGATCTGCCAATTGGGTCGCAGCCCAACGCCTATGATCCGAAAGAAACAGTTTGTTCTTTGCGCTTCTCAGGCGGTCAAGAATGTGCGGTCGATTTCGGATGGAACGTGGTCGTGAATCGGTCGTTCGTCGCGGTATTTCCGGCTCCTCGTCGTGGCAGATCGCGCTCGAGTCCCCTCACCCAGTCGTGTCGGCACCGCGCAAGCTGCTGTGTGAGACGCCCCGGAAAGATGGTCGCAGACCGGGCCTTGCAAAGAGAGTCAGGGTGGTCGTATGAAGCCGGCCGTTGTTGTGCAAGATGGGCTAAGAGAGCGACAGAAGATAATAATAATAATATGGAATTCCCTCGCCGCCGCCGCTCTTGTTGTTGGGTTTGAGGAGAAATAATGCGATTGTTGGATTCGATTTGCGACCGAGGGGCGCGGCGCGGTATTTTGGCGATGACCAACGAGAGCCGGGATCTTGCCGTGCTTCGTCTTGCTGTCGGGTTTATCGATAGCTGCCTGCCTTGCAGCTGAGGTGCTGAGGAGGTAGGAGGATCGCGGGGATAAACTGATGGTAATATTTCCTAGATTAGGTACCTATCCGTACAAGTGAGCGAGCGGTATTATCGTGATGAGGAGGAGTGTTCGAACTCGTTATTTATTCAAAGTCCAACATCCTAAATCATCTACGACAGCCAAAGACAAATTGGCAGTAAAAGACCAGTGAAGCTGAGGAGATCAGGCACAATCGGGTCTCGACATGACAGGTTCACATCACCAGATCTTTGCATTCATCCACGTAACCTGTATTCCCGCTGCTTCTTCGGTAGTTCGGCTAACTGATGCCCACATCAGTGAGTTGTCAGAGTCTTGTCCTCTTGATTGATTGCTGCCCTGAATCTGTGTCTCATCGTGTCTCCTTCTGCATGGTGGGGGATGTGGGGTCACTCAGGGCGTTCGTGGGCCTGGAGCTGGTGGCTGGGCCGCCCTGCAGGAAGTTCGTGATGCTAAAAATGTGAGTGACGGGAGGGTCGGATCGGACTTGGACGCTAAAACGGTTTCCAACCGGCTGCTCTCGTCAGCAAGGGATCACGTTCACCTTCACAATTATCATAATTGACTTGTAGTTTAACGTTTGAATATATAAAGTTAAGGCTCAAAATTGAGTTCGTACACGTGGGAGGTAGTCTTGCATCACGACTACAAAAAACCAAGAATAAAGTTTTCAATCATCATCAAAAAGATGGAACATATACCCGCGATCCGATTAGGGCATGGCACAGTGGAAAAATGGGCGTCAGGGCACACCGAGAATCTGTGACATCACGGAATCAGCAAAGAGACCACCAATTGCGTCCAGAGGTATCCTTAAAGAGAATCCAGGAAAACGATACTACAAGTCCTTCCTTGTGCCGTTAAAGGCCCGGGATCCAGTCTAATATGCCCATATCCTGTATCCCGCGAACAGTTGCCTCCCTATGTACACACCAAGGAAAGAAAATATGCGAGGAAGAAAGTCCGTTGATGCCGCCCATCCAAGCATCCGTAATCCAAGCATCCGTAATCCATCATATGTCGCTATCAAGTACCGTGTTTTCTGACCATCATACAGTTGGTTGACCTCCATCTCACAAAAGGCTCTCACCCAATGCACAGCGTACAAGGGAGCAGCCTGCCCTGACAGTCTCATGCGCCCCAATGTCCGTCTCGGGTGCCAAACTGGGATTGACCTCGACAAGATCGACAGCGACCAAGCTGCCTGTCTCGTGGACACACTCGCAGATGTAGTCGCCCTCGCGCAAGGTAAGTCCGCCTCGTACCGGTGTCCCCGTCGAGGGCGCCCACATGGGGTCGAGCGCATCCACGTCAAAGGACAAGTGGATGGGCGTGTCGCTGCCAATATGGGCCAGAGCCATCTCCATGACCCGCCCGATTCCATGGCGGTCGATGTCGAACATGCTAAAGGCCTTGATCCCGTTCTCGCGCAAAATGCGCTTCTCGCCAGCGTCGACGTCGCGCAGCCCAATGTAGACGAGCTTCTTGAGGCTGATCTGGTTCTCGGGCTTCAGCCAGCCAAAGAAGTCTGGGTTGTCCTCTTTCGCAAGACCCGTCAGGAAGCTGACGGGCATGCCGTGGATATTCCCACTCCCGCTAGTCTCCGGGGTATTGATGTCGGCGTGCGCATCGACCCAGATCACGGCCATCTCTCGCCCGAGTCTCTCCCGGATGGCCTTGGCCGAGCCGCCAATGGTGCCAATGGCAATGCTGTGGTCGCCGCCGAGCGTCAGCACCAGACGGCCTTCCTTGGCCTGCACATATACCTGGTCGGCAATGCGCTTGGTCACACTGGACACTGCGCGGGGGTTCTTCATGTTACGGTGGGGAGGATCATCTTTGGGCACGAGGTCGGTGTAGAGGTGCACTTGGTCGTCGCCGTAGAGTTTGTAGCCAAGCTCTTCGCGCAGCTGTGTCAAGAGCCCCGACTCGATGAGGGCCGAGGGTGCAGCATCGACTCCAGGTTTGCACTGCAGAGAGAAAAAGTCCGAGTCAGTTTTGCTCCGGATTATGACGTCTAAATGGATGCGACTGCTTGGCACTGACCTGTCCGCCCGAGAAGCCCACAGCGACGACTCCGAGCTCCTCGGGGTGCGACAAGAACTTGGATTCTATCATTGAGGTGGTTCCAAATGTCTGCGATATGCGTGATCCGTTGCTGGTGCTTGACGAGCGAGAGTTGTGCTGGACAAAGGTTGTGGGCTTTTTGACAGGAGGGGCCGTCTCCGGCTCGTTTATGAGGAGTGAAGGCGACATTCTAGAGGGGGCCGCAAGGGTAGCAGCGGGACGGGGATCACAGGGGTATCTGCAGCTCGGAGAAAAAAAAGCAAACCAGAACCGTTCTAGAAAGAAAGAAGATAAAGTGTTAATAAAAAGAACGAATTACAGAAGAGAAAAGAAATCTCTCAACAAGATTTTATATAAGAAAAAAAGAACGCAATAAGAGTGTTGGCCGAGTGACTAACGTGAATCAGCGCCGGACGTATTGTTCTTTAACGGCAGGAGGTTGAGATCTTATCGGTTATCGGCGGGCTTGGAGACCGAGAATGACGATTGTTGGAGGGGGCTCGCTGGGGCTGTTGACTGTGAAAGACAGGGGCTGTTGGTGACCGGGATGCAACTGACAGGCGGATCCCTGGGAAGCTTCCACAAAGGTTCTTTTTATATAATTTCTACCATGTGCCTCTGGCCCTCTTCCAACCCTTTCGGACTTTTTACGTTAGAGCAATGACCAACGATACCGGAGACTGGTCCTCGTGATATTTTCAAGTCGGACCGTTGTCAGCGGCCTGACCAACATTTCCTGGTGACCGGACGCACTGTGTATCCACGAGAAGGGAGCTGTTCTGATGGTGCACGGGTGAGACGGGAGCTTCTGGACGGTAAAATCCGGTTTCCAAGGGATCAACCGTCAAATCGAAACAAAGCCATGCTACCCCGGATTCAACGTCTATCGGTGCAGATCCCACTGGTATATCTGGATCTGGGGCCTCATCTTGTCGATCTGGATCGTTTCCCCTGATTATTGGCGTGCGGCTGTTCACGACGACCTCCGTGCTCGGAGCTGTTCCAAACAATGATATCTTTGGGCTTCTGTAACCTGCCTTATGAAGGGATTGATCACCGTGGATGACATGGGAGGCTTTGTGAGGCTTGACCGAGTTTCTTGTCTTGGTTTTTCGTCGCATCAAAGTTGACGGTGGGATCTGGTGAGACGACGAAGAAGAGAGGCCCAACCCATGAATCACCAGCGAAAACTCATGCGGGCGAGAGCGAGATGATATGAGAGTTGCAAAAGCCTCATCGGAACGTCGTTATATCACCATGTGTGATCAATGGCAGGATGTGCGAAATAGTTCAGATGTTCAAGATATGAGATGCTGCATGCATCTTCACGAGGCAGGCCATAATTAGTGAGATACATCAAAGTTGATGACAATGTCTGTGTTTCTCGGCCCGAGCAATTGTTGTCACACATACTCTCAATCAAGGCCCAGCAATGTTCGAGATAACATCCGAGACCTTGATTCGACTGCTTGCGACCCCCCAATTGGATTCGGAATGCCTTCACCCCGAGCTGAAAGCAACAGCGTACCATCCATCTCTTAGCTGCATCAATAGTCTGTCTGCCAGTCTGTTGACCTGCATTGGTTGCAATATCCGCAGAGCCTCAATATGGAGCCAACTAGAAATACACCCTCTGGCCTGGTGTTGCTGGCTTCTCCTTCTGTTATCCTCTAGGTCATTGTCTGTCCAAGTAACCACCATCAAGTCGCATCAACCTCGCGCCACGAAACTCCAATGGATGCCTCTTACATCTACGAAGGCCTCCCCGAAGCAGGGCAAATCCGGCTCCTCAAACTCCAGCCCGGAGCAAAAGACTCGCCAATCCACTTCACCCTTGTAACCGCCAATCTGCACGAGCACCCCGAGTACGAAGCCATATCGTACTGCTGGGGCGACCCATCCAATCCCAAGACGGTTTACTGCGACGGCAAAACCATCCAAGTGACAACAAGTCTGTACACGGCCCTGAGACGCTTTCGAAAGCCTGGCCAGGTGCGCACGCTATGGGCCGATGCGGTGTGTATCAACCAGAAAGACGACGTCGAGAAAGGGCAGCAGGTCAATCTCATGACGAGGATCTACTCCCAGCCTACTGCTGTGCTGATCTGGCTGGGCAATGACAAGACGGGGCTGGATGGCCTGCAGGAATGCCTCAAGGGAGCTTTGGAAGTCTTGCCTCCTGATTCAGAGGACCCGGGGTTTTTACTTGCGACTACGCTTAAGATGCACAAGGAAGCTGTGGTCAGTCTTGCATTTCTTTTATTTTCCTCGCTTTGCTTTGTTAGTTCGAAAGAAGGTCCTGACCCATCTCTTGGTTTGGTTATATATAGGAACTCCGAAAAGAAGGCAAACCCAATTTCAATGACCACAATTGGGCGCCCATGAATCACTTATTCTGCAGGCCCTGGTTCGACAGACGGTGGATCATCCAAGAAGTTACCATGGCACCAGACGACGTGCCCCGTAGAGCGCTGTGTGGCGATGACATTGAGTTTGACTGGGAGGACCTCGCCAGCATCAGCTACCGGATCGGATCCTACGGACTCATCTTCTCCATCGCGGGTTTATCAGCAGGTAGGCCCCTCTCCCCGTTCCCCTCCTCCATCTTCTCCAGATCTCCAAACTAATGCCCAAACCTCAAGTAAACCCTGTTGCTCCTTCAATGACGTCTTTTTTGCTCTCCCAAGGACGCCCCATCAAATCTTCAATGTTAAGCTACCTCGCCCGGCTGATAAAGAAGTACCACGACCACCCAAATACCAACTTGATCGACCTGGTAACAGCCACCGCCACGTTCCAATGTACCGAGCCAAAAGACCATTTATATTCGCTCCTCAACATCACGCCCCGCAATAGCGACCTTGTACCAGATTATTCCATCTCCATAGAGGAAGCTTGTCTCCGGTTTGCAACTTCGGTTCTCAAAAAAGATGGTAATCTGCGGATACTGAGTCTAGCGCCGCATACCTATCTCCAAGTTGATGCCATTCCAGGCGTCGAACAAGTGAAGATGCCCAAGCGGCTAGATCTGCCTTCTTGGGTACCGGATCTGACTCTTCAAGGGCCGGTCAATCCCATGGTCTCTTACACAATCCGACAACAACTTTTTCACGCAGGCCAGAACAATCCAAACTCGTCAGATCCAAACTCAAATCAAAAGGAGGAAGAAGTAGTCATCAGCATTTCACCAGACAATAAATGTCTCCACCTCCGCGGCAAGATAGTCGACAAAATCAGCGCCCACACGAGAGCAAACTTTGACGTCCCCTACGCAATGGATCAACCAACCTGGCATAAAATGGTCATCGGTAAACAGAGAAACTGGCTCAAGGAATGTCAATCCATCGCTGCGCCTACACCCGACCTTCAAGTCAAGCTTCAAATTGACCAGGAATTTAAAGATGAATTTGCGCTGGCGATATTAAATGGCATGACGATGATGCGGGACCCAGTTCCCGACGAAATCCTTCCTATGGTTCATGCTTATATGGATTATCTTTCTGATGCTCTTGCCAAGCCTGAGGACCAGATTTCCGAGGAGAAAAAGGTGATGTTATTAACCTATGGGCCGCTTATTGAAGCTTCGATTTCGCTTATGGGTGAAGCGAGGAGGTTTTGTCGGACTGAGGGCGGTCGATTGGGGCAGGTCAGGAAAGAGGCTAGGGTTGGGTATCTGGTTTGTATTATTTTGGGAGCCGAGGTCCCTTATGTCATTCGACCACTGACAACGAAAACGGACAATGCGGAGGTATTTTATGAGCTGGTGGGAGATTGTTATCTCAGTGGGGTGATGCAAGGTGAGGCTTTGAGAGATGGGAGGTATGAGACTGTTGATATTGTGCTGGTTTGAGGGGTTCGTTGCTGTCTGCGGCACAAACTCTGGCATTTTTTAGGTACAATGGAAGATCTTTGGCCACGAGATCACCCTCTTCCAACTTGACCGACGTACTGATCCATGCTGAGGTGGCACAGCAGATGTACTTGGCCAACCCAAGAACTACGGAACGAAAAGAAAAACCCCAGCTCCAAGACATCTGGACAGGAGCTGAGAGGCACACTTACACTCTCACTCTCTACAATCTGAGTCGGTGGCAAAGTCAGGTGTAAGACAAGTGAGTTTGAGTTCAAGAATAGAAGTCTTTCGCACAACTGTTCGTCAGTGTACGATATAATCTGGCTCCCAAATGCAGGAGGATGGCACAGAAAAGTTTCCAATCTCGACCACGCCGCGAGAAATATAACTGCGAGGTTGTCCTCTGGATGCAGAATAGCCGCTGCGACACTCGCCAGTTTCCCGTTAGACATTAATATAACAGATGATGCAAAAAGATCCATCGTCATGATAATAGGTGGGGTGCAATTGTGTGGTCTCCGTTGGCGTCATAACCGCAGGAAAAATATTCATTGAACGGCAACTGTCATCTGAACTTCAAGACACGCAAAGGTTTTGAGATTAAGGGAATTGGCCAGTTTGTTCACCGTTGTCAAGGCATAAATCGGACCTGTCTCATGATGAGTTATCACGATAAGATTTCATCAGTGAGGTCCCGGTGCCGGCCGCCCCGGCGCCGTTCAAAACGCCTTCCCGACAAAGGTGTAATTGCCTGCCCAAGAACTCCACCACTTGTCCCACGCGACCCAGTGCCGTCCCCAGCAATGTGAAACTCTCGCACAAGGTACTGAAAATTGGTGCTAAAACATTCTTTCCTTCCACTGCACTTCAGCCGGTACCCGCACAGGCGGCGAACCACTAGCAGTACAGGCGCCAAGCCTTTTTCCGGTGGGCTGCCCCCTGTGCTCTGCAGACCAATTCCATGTCTCGAATCTCCTGCCGCTGCGATTCGCCAAGTCGCCTCCGGACCCCATGCGACCCTTCCTCCTTTTCGAGATCAGCAATTTCTATCACCGTCGACGTGAAGAAGCACTTGATTTTTCCCCCAACGGTGGTTCGTGACGGACACACAAATGGGCTTCGAGCTATGCTTGGCTCTTTAATGTTCTAACGATTCTGATTCATTCTCTCTCGACGTTGTTCGCTGTTTCGTGCATCGCACCACCACTCTGTCCGACCTTCTGACGCTCCTTACCCGAACAACCATCCGTCCTACCTTGCCTTCGATTTCGCCGTCCACGAAATACCATTGCTGCTTCGTTAATCGCGACGAGACCACGAATCTTGAACTATCCTCGGACGACAAGTTCTCCCGATCCCTCGCAAGACGACCGTCGCTCCTTGAGAACCCTTCCCACATTGGGCCGGTCGTTTCATGTCACCAGCCGTGCCAAGGTTGGCAAAGGATACTGCAAGACCAAGGTCAAAGGGGCATACTGAGGTCAAGATGTCGTTCGCAACGCGCCGCACCTCGGCGCTACTGCGATTTGTCGTCCCGGCCTTTCTGATAATACTCGTACTCTACTACTGGACCTCACCCAGCCCAGCTATTTACTCGGTTTCCAGTCCAAACGTGGACAAGGCACGTCCCGAGGCGCCCCAAACTCACGATACTTCCGGAGTTTACCCCACGCATGAGAACACAGAAAATACTAATGAAGGAAACTCCCAAGGACAGACTGCGCCCCAGGCCCCATCTTCACCCAAGAAGGAGGACTTTCCCCCGGCCCCTCCCGTGGCCCCTCCCGCCCCGAGCGCCATTCCGCCAGTGGCGCCAACTACCCACGCGGCATCTGCAGCCGGGACCCACCCCATCGACGTCAGGATCAGAGCCGCCGAAGAAGAGTTTGAAGAGAAGTTGTCTAGGGAGTCAAAGTCTCTGGAAGAGGCGGCTGCTGCATACCGGAAACGCCGCGGTCGACACCCGCCCCCTGGATTCAAGGAATGGTACGACTTTGCGACAGAGAATGAGGCCGTCATGGTGGAGGACTTCTGGGACCAGATCTACCACGACCTGGAGCCGTTCTGGGCCAAAGAGCCTTCCCGGACCCGGAAGGATGCCTGGGAATTTGAGATGCGCATCAACATTCGCGACCACAATGCCACGACGACGAGCGGCTGGTTCTGGACCAAGATCTGGATCTCGCTGATCAAGGAGATTGAGCACTTGCTCCCGGATATGGACATTCCCCTGAACGCCATGGACGAGCCGAGAGTCATTGTCCCCTGGGAGGACATGGATGGGTTCATGACCAAAGCGCACAAGACTAGAGCAATGAAGGAACCTGCTGATGTGGTCTCCACCTGGAGCAAACTGCTTCCCGCGGACCAGGATCCAGAAGAGAATGTGGACAAGACAACCCGGTTATGGGATAGGAATAGTACGTCCCTCTACCATTCCCAGAAACCCACATCTTGGCTGGCCGAGATTGTTACTAACAAGAATCTTTGCAGAGCACTTCTGGGAAATCGTCCGACGCGGATGCGCCCCTGACAGTCCCGCCCGCCAGGCCGAGATCATGACCGACTTTACCAAGACCCCCATGATCCAAAACAGCCTTGCCGCACCGCACATGGAAAACGGCTACGTCAAGAACTATACCCTGAGTACCGAATTCTGCCACCAGCCCGACCTGCAAGCCCTAAATGGCATTTTCGTCGAGCCCATCACCGTCGCTGCGACCGATGACCTATTCCCTCTTTTTGGCGGTTCCAAGCTAGCCGTCAACAACGAGATCCTCCTCCCGGCACCCATGTACTGGAACGAGGAAGAGCGCTTTGTAGGAAAGCAGACGGACCAACCGTCCTGGTCCGAGAAGAACGACGGTGCCGTCTGGCGCGGCGTCGCCACCGGCGGCAAGAATCGCGAGAACAACTGGAAGGCCTTCCAGCGACACCGCTTCGTGGCCATGAACAACGGCACCAAACTCACCCGCGCCGAGGAATGGTCCGAGCTACCGAACAACTTTGCCCTGCCGCCGAGTAATTACCACCTAGGGGCACAGGAGGAAGGAAAGCTAGGCGAGTGGGTGGGTAGCTGGGCCGATGTCGCATTTGTAGATCTCATGTGCGAGACGAAGCAAACCCCGGCGATTCTTTGCAACTATACCAACCCATACTACTCGGTGAAGGACGGGATGAAGCTTGATAAACAATTTCACTGGAAGTACATGCCCGACATTGACGGCAACAGCTTTAGCGGACGGTATCTGGGCTTCCTGAGGTCGACTAGCTTACCCATCAAGGCGACGCTCTGGAGGGAGTGGCACGATAGTCGCCTTGTGGCGTGGAAACACTTTGTTCCGATGGATAATCGGTTTACGGAGTGGTATGGCATCATGGAGTACTTTTTGGGGTATAAAGACAGGAAAGGACATGACGAGGAGGCGGAAAAGATTGCGCTCGCGGGGAGGGACTGGGCCCAAAGGGTATTGCGGAAGGAGGATATGAAGATTTATGTGCTCAGGTTGCTGCTTGAGTATGCTAGGGTCAGTGATGATCGACGGGAGAGGATGGGGTGGGTTGAGGATTTGGTTGGGGCTGCTGTTGAGGATCCCGATGCGTGATTTTGGGTGGTTTAAACTTGTTTTGTTATTTTCTTATGGGTTTGTTATTATATTGTAGTAATTTGCATGCGGCATGCGGCAGGCGCGCAGGCTTTCATTTTGTTGTTTTGAGCTGGACGTTTTACCTCTCTGTTCGTTGCTTTCCTGCGTGGCGTGTCTCTTGCATTGGCTGGCTGGCTGGTCTGTCGTCCTTTTTTACTCGCTCGGCGGTTGGACGATGTTGGTTGCAGGCTGGAGTCATGGATACGCTTTTTTCACTTTCTTTCTTTTCATTTCCCGCCTTTTCTTGTTCATTGTACCGAAACTACCAACTTTATTAGCTGTATCATAGTTCTTGGATCTCATTTTGACCAAAATGAAAGGTCGGCCGGTTCTGCTTGTTAGAGACTTCCTATATATTTTTACTTAAATCGCTTCGTCTGCTTATAAGCCAGTTGTTCTGGAAGGTGAGGTAATGATGCTTCCATCTATGCCTGGTCACGACTCGACCTGAGCTTTAATATCTCCAGATGAGGGAGTAATATATTGGCTCGTAATCGAAAGAGTAGAGGCCGTACTTTTCGTCTCTCTAGATTCCAACACTTTACACTCCGTTCCAGTGAAATATATACAGCAAACAAACACCTCACCAGACCATTCACATCCCCTTAACCCCATAACTTACACACTGGCACATACCCAAAGAATCCAAACCCCACCGAAGTAACCTGAACTAGGAAAACCAGCCAGCACGCTTCACGATATAAAGTTGAAGCCAAGAGCTCAAGAGCTCAATGTTATCTCCCTTTTCTTTTGCTACCCCAGTCCTGTTCACATTGATATCCACTTTTGAAGGGCAATCGAAAATCTTCTCTGCGTTTGCTAGTAGTCTGAAGTTCGGTCTTCCTAAACCGAGCCAACGTGCATAATCAACCATGTACGTCGATACGATTGATATTAGACCAAGACTTTCAATAAGTGATAGTCTCATGCAGGTAGTTCAGACGTCTGCGAGTTGGACGTCTGTGGTAGTAATCCTACGGTACGACGGATAAATGCCGGTGTTCCCCGGTACTTCTAATGGATGTTGGTGCTTGGCTCTTTCGTGACGGGACTTTGCTCAATGTGATTGTGACCAAGACGAGCATTGATTAGCACATTGGTCTGATGCATCACTCATTGCCCACTTACCATGGGATTTTGAGATGGTCCATGAACTTCATCACCAGCGTGATTCGTACCCTCCCAAATCTCACAATCTGCACTCAATCTCGATTCATCTTGGTCATTTACCCTTGAACAGCCAAGCTTGACCTCTTGCTCACACACAAACACCAAGTACTTTGAGACAACCCCCTCAGCCTCAGCCATGAGTCCAACTACTCAAAACAAACAACAAAATGACACCTCACCCAGAGAGAAAATAAAAACATCCCTCACAGGAACACCAGCAACAGCCCTAATAGCCGTCTTCGGCCGGCATCTCGAATCCCAACTCCCCCCAGAGCGTCGCCTTCTGAGCGATACCTACGCAACCGAAATCGTCTCAAGAATCGACTACCCCTTCTCTCAACTTCGCGTAGGAGGCGGCACAGTAGCCTACCTCGGCATGCGAGGAGCTCATCTCGACGGCTGGGTATCAGATTTTATCAAGAGAAATCCCGCTCCGAGAGGATGCACGGTTGTTAACCTTGCTTGTGGGCTTGATTCCCGCGCGTTGAGGCTGCTTACCATCCCTGCCGCTGATGATATAAAAGTGAGATGGATAGACGTCGACTTGCCCGAGGTAGTTGAGCTCCGGGAGCAGGTTGTCCCTTTCCCACCTTTGTCTTCCTACTCCTTCTCCACAGACCAGCCAGAAGGCAGCAAACAGCAAGGTGAAAGGGAAGCCATAGCAGGGCTGGAATACACCCTCCTCCCTGGCTCCGTTACAAATCACCAATTCATCACCCCCCTACCAAACGACCGCCCAACAATAATCGTAATGGAAGGTCTATCAGCCTACCTCCAACCCGAGGAAGGCCAGGCCATGATTTCCAACATTTGTTCACACTTCAGCAGCACACAATCCAGCGGTCCTGTTGGAGAGAATGAAATGATCTTCGAAGCAATAAACGGCTTTACATTGGCACTTCAAGGCTTGCTTGGCTATCTGAAGAAAACTGAGGCGGCAGTGTATTGGGGTGTCGATGATGTTAGATCGCTTGAGAAACTTCACGAGGGATTGGTACTGGTGGAGGAACATCCTGTTTGTTCGTTGGAAGGTGTCGTGAATTCTCCTTTGGCGGGGAGGATCTTTTGGTGGTTATGTTCGTGGTTTGAGGTTTCGAGGAATTCGTTGAGGCATTTGCGTTATGTTTTCTGATGTTGCTACATAATACCCCTACTTGGTAACCGTTGACATTGAGTTAAGCTTGAAAGAAATGGCCTTGTGAGAAGTCTGGTCTTTACTATTCCCTGATGTTTATATCACATGTATCTCCCAAAATAATAAAGTAGTTAATAGAGATTTTTATAGATTCTTTGCGCACCATACTTTTTAGCATCAAAGAGCTATCCGGGAATTTGTTTCCAATTCTTCAAATATAATTGATGATGGCGCTAGACACAAACAGCTTTGAGCATGCCCAAATTATATGATATACCATGACTTAACATCCAGATCACAAAGTAAAATCAACTAAAAAGAGTCATCCCATCATGAGTATCAAATTCCTTCCGCCTGCGTCTCCCGCCTCATCTTTGCCCGCCGCTCCTGTTGCTGCTTCAACCACATGGCCGTGAAGATAATGCTCGTCATCCCCGCCGTGGCCGCCACCATGCCAAAGCCCAACAAATACTTGGGTGCATGCTCTTTCGGCCACAAATAAGCACCGTACACATTGCCCGTGTTGGAAGCCATACTCATGATACCAAGCGTGAGAGCTCTCACCTCGGGCGGAACATCCTGAAACAGCTCGGCGCAGAGAGCAAAAGTGCCCGAGAAAGCAGCCCACACGCCGCCCGTCATGAACGCAATAAGCACATAGCGAGCTGTAAAGTCAAAGACGAAGCAAGTGGCGATTGCGAGAATGACAGACGTGGATAGCCCGGCTACAATGACGATGGCGCGGTGCTGGGGAATCCTGTCGCCGATTATGCCTGAAAGAATGGAGAACACGAACCCGACTACCCAGAGAGGGACGGTCATGTACTGAGCTTTGACGGGGTTGTCGTAGCCTAGTCCTTTGACTAGGACTGGGTAGAAATAGACTATTAGAAGGGATCCACAGAGAAACTGGATGAGATGCCATGGTTAGCTTGCTTTGGCAATGCAGTTTGAAAGAGAAGTAGTGTACTCACAATTGCTGCGATGGCAATTCCGTATGTTCTCCAATCACTCAGAGATATCCGAATGGCCTCCTTCACGCTGACCTTCTTCCCAGCAGAAGAGTCGCCATCCTTGGCAGTAACGATTCCAACTTGCGTGAGCCGGTTCGTCGCTATGACCTTTTGCTCTGCTGAGAGCCGTCTCCAGGTGGTCGGGTAATCAGGCAACGTCAACATGGCGAGGAGAGAAGCTACAACGGTGACTACGCCTTCGACAATGAACAACCATCGCCAGCCCCTGATTCCCCTCGCACCTTCTAGATGCTCCATGACGCCGCCGGCAATCAGACTACCAAAGGCACCGCCGACCTGGGCTGCCGACATGTAGTAGGATGCCCGCTTACCCATCTCGTCTGGGCGGTACCAGTTGGAGAAGAGGTACGTGGCGCCAGGGTTAAAGATGGACTCGAGAGCGCCCAGAAGGGTTCGCAAACCGATCAGCTGTGGGAAGGTAGTCATGGCACCCATGCAGGCTGTGACTACGCCCCAGAGGCCCATGATGGCCGGGATGGTTATAGATGGCTTGGTCCGGGAGAGGATCGTCATCGCAAATGGCACGGCGGCGATATAGCCGACTATGAACGTGTTAGAATCGAGGATTCAATGACCGCGGCATTGGAAAGACTCACAGTAGAATGTGCTGATGGCCAAGCTGAATTGTGTCGAGGTGAGGTTCAGCTCCGCTGTGAGACCTGCGATACTGGCATTACCCAGACTATCACGCTGCTACGTTAGTTGATCTTTCGATCCAGATGTTTTTGAGGAGTAGAAACTCACTTTGCTCGGTCCATCCAGGCCAGGAGGGACATGATCCAGACGGTAGGAAGAAGGAACAAGTCCACCTTCCGGAGGACCTTGGCTTCTTCCCTCGGAGTCCAGGTGATGGCCTCGTTGCCGGCGCCGCTCGGCACTTGAACGACGGCACCATGGCCAGCCTGAGGTTTGGTCACATCGTCTTGAGACCCCGAGAGGGACTTTTCCGAGTGGGAGCCCATCGTGAAGTATCGACGAGGGGTGGATCGGGATGGAGAGATGGTTGATTGAAGGATGGCAGTCTCCGTGTCTTATCGAAGATCTGCCGCGGCAGGAGCGCTGGGGTTTTCTTTGTTAAAATTGTCGGGCAGCAGCGGGCATGCTCTGTGTAACTAACACGGTGAGATCTGCAGCCAACCAGAGGCAGCGGATTGTCCGGTCCGACTCGGGAGAAAATCCGAGGACACAGAATGGAAGGGGCGAAGGGCAGAGTCGCCGGTTGAGGTTTCCCAGTTGATGGGTTTATATTGCCGGATTGCACCTTCCTTTTGAACATTCACCTTGACTGGCAAATTCCCGTTCAATGATGATCCGGTACATGAAAGGTAATGGGCCGTGGCTCCACCTTTCCGACATTTCACTTACACTTCCCAAGGCAAGAGATATCGGCCCCTGTCAAGCCGGTGACTCCAACCTGCTGATCCAGAACGATCTGGCCAAGGTAGGCAAAAAGCTATTATTACTGCCCCGCCAACCATGGTTACACAGTCAAGTCCACCAAGGAGGAAGGAAGGAACAAACAGCAAGCCCAAAATACAACCGTTCTGCAACCTCAGCGCCCAAAGTGCGGCAGTCGAGACACCAGTCCCCCACTTCCATTCACCCGGACTTTATTCATCTTTTACATCTACTATCTCGAATAGGCAGCCTAGCCTTTTTTCAACGACTTGCACGACCTAAGGCAGCCCCGGATACATTGCTGCGCGAACACACCTTTGCTGCATAACCGTCACACCTTCACATTTTCTCACATACATGTCTCCTCGTCACATAGACAAGCGAGGTGCTGACATGGATGAATTGGGGAGCGCCTCCAGTCTCGGGTATTTTTCCATGCTTCTTTATTCATGATCCACCCACGTCACTTCTCATATATCAGATTTCGATATCTCGCGAGCATTAGCCTGGTCTAAACCTCGATGAAGTTGCCAGTATTTTTCCGGCTTTGGTATTTCCCAACGGTCCGTCACATGTTTCTCCTTTTGAAGTGTAAGTTTATTCTTACGAAATGATGTCGGCTTATAACCGAGCCAGCTCTCAAGTGCCCGTATGTAACCATGTTGGTAATTCATGCTATCACCAACAGAGTTTATCAATAATCGTACGGACTTTACTCCGGTCTTACCTTTCCGAGAGCTCACAGCATATTGACCACATACCGATATGTACGTCGGTAGTATGGACGGGGTCTACCTGCATACTAGGTACATGGTATATGCACTCATTCTGTATTCACAACCAACAACAGCCTTGGCTCACCGTTTGCCTGCGCAGTTATCATTGATTTTCGATCATGAGTCGGGTGACCCAGCTTGGTCTTCCGAGCCTGTGTACTACTCAGTACCAACATCTATACTATTCTCTTGGTTTATCGGATGGAGTTTGGGTCTCGTATGCATGCTAGCTGTGTCAAAGATGGTTATCTTCTCGAGGTGCGCTTTGAACTGGATAGATGAGGCAGATTACCAATATATGACGAGCGGCAATAGCCGAACCCGGTGAACGCAGTCGAGTAATTAATCCACGAGACAAACTGTTACGTACAGCCATGATTCCATACACCACCCACGCTCCATGCAAGATATGACCATCCACACATAACGGCATCGGATCAACGCGGGGGGCTTGCCACCCTGCCCACCCACATTTCGTACCTCCTGCGGGTAGTCCCGAGGAGATGGATGGAAGCAGTCACTGGGAGCGAATGTCTTTTAGTATGTAATGTTTTCCTCGCCATTATCGTCAGCCAATCACCACACGTACCATAATTGCTCACCAGAAAGCCAGACAAGCGACGCCCATCTATGGATTAGGAAATTCTATAACGAGAAAATCAAAGGGCAAAATGTGCCCGGATAATTGTGAAACCCTGTTCACCTCTCTCCCCCAAAACAGAGCAAATCTAACACTATCACATACTACAGAGAAACACGCAAGGGTGGCTGCAGGTGTCACTTCGCAACGCTACATGGTCATGCATCGCGATGCCAACTGCTTGGACTATTGAATGCTGTTGGCGAGAATATCCTTGGCTGTAATACTGCCTGGCAATTATGCCAGCATCCAGGAGAATAGAATTTGATCTCCTGCCATGCTAATGGTGTGGGTCGGAAAGTCTGGCTTATAAGATGTGCTGGTCGATATCTAATTCATACTGTAGTGAAACATGACCTCGGCCCATATTCGTGCGTGCATGGGATGGGATCATGGCAGGTATACTTGATGCTGTACTCTGTGCATCCATCCATCTCGGTATCTCTCCGATGATCGGTAGCTCAAAGAATCCGGGCTGATGATCTCTTGATACTAGGTCCCTGATGGTTCTTTTACAAACTGGGCTTCCGGGTAATCAGTAGGGTAGAAAAGGGACATGATAGTGGGCGAATTTTGTTAGCTTATTACCTAATCAACTGATGAGGTAGGCATTCTTGTTGGTACTCATTGGTCAGCCCCTTTCCCCCAAACGCCTGGGTCCATCTCAGCAGGCACCAACAACATCGTTACGACGGGACCCTTCGGAAAGATGGGACAAGGCACTCCCCTTTTCATCTTTAGTTTTTATCTTCATTCACATACTAGTTGAAAATCCCTCGAAAATCATTGACGCCCGTCTTTTCAAGCCATCGTTCTCGACCGACATAGTCACCCACTCACATCCATTTAACCCGCTGACAAACATCGCAAGTATGTCAACTTCTGTCCAGCAGACAACGCCCTTCCCGACCCCCAAAGCCATCGGAGCGAAAAAGGAACATGTCAACTACGCGGATCGCCACGCCGTCCGGGTGGTAGCATTCAACCCAAGCGGCCAAATAGCCATCGTCCATGCCAAGAGAGACAGCTACTACAAGCTACCCGGGGGAGGGATCGACCCAGGCGAGGACCACATCACTGCGGTAGAGCGTGAGATGCTCGAGGAGACGGGCGCCTCAATCCGAGTGCGGGGGCCGAGTCAAGGCGGATGTATTGCTACGACGGAGGAATACCGCGGGACACTGCATCAAATGTCATTTTGTTACGTGGCTGACGTGATTGAGAACGGCAGCGGAGGAGGAGGTCCCAACTTGACAGAGGACGAAATCAACGACGGCTTGGAGCACCTCTGGGTTTCGGTTGCGGAGGCCAAGAAGTTGATGAGCGAGGCAGTGCCGACCTCGGAACTGGGGCGGTTCATCAAGGAGAGGGATATTTATCTTTTGGGAACGGTTACTGAGACCAAGTCGGAATACATATAGGTCTCTAATCAGTTGTGACGCTATCACTGTGTTCCACTACGCCCGACCTTAGTGAATCCTTCGGAGGCACATGCTGATAAGGTTTGTGGTCAAGAGACTTTTTTGGAGATCGCAACCTTCAAGGTGATCTGCTTATAAAATGAAAAGAGGCATCGGGTGATCTAGAGGTGAAAAAGTAGAGGGCTTAGACGAGATAATGGCGGATTTGGATGAACCGAATGTAGTTAGCGTGCATAGGCCCTTTAGGCTCAGTGCCTCCGGGCGAAATAAATTCCATCCATCCATCCATCCATCCATCGACTTTTGTCTTCACAGGATGTGGGATATCACGCCCGCCGGATATCACAAAGGCCTATCACAAAGGCCCTCATGATCTTGTTGGTATACTTATAACAGCATTATGGATTCCGAATCTGGTGTCTCAGGTTGTACCAATCAGTTGCAACTGTTGAGTATTCCAACGTCTTTAAACGGTTCTGACGGCTCAGATAGCCCGTTCCAGGACGCTGAGGTAGGGTAGGATTTTAGGATTTCTGCCTACGCTATCGCCCTACGTTCTCCACGAGTTCACGTGTTATTTGGCTTGGATTCTATTATTAACATCATGACTGGCCAGGTTGACACTCCAGTGACTCCACAGCAGTTGTTGCCTAGGCCCTAGGGCGATCTTTGGGCGGATCATTCCCTAGAGGTTCCTCAGGAACCCCCCAAATAGGTAACAAGTGGGTCAACTAAGACGGCATGCGTTGTGAAAAAAGGGGTCAATATGCTGCTAGACGGATGTCATTTCAACGTTCTCACCTTAGTTAGGCCGAGAGTGTTGATTTCTCGTTGATAAAATGGTTCTTGACCCCAGGCCGTAGATTATTCCCCGACCTGGGAAGGTCCGTCCTGTTGATGGTGTTCGGACCCGAAGTCGTGGATCGTACCTGCTTCCGCGATGATTCCCCGAGCCGTGTTTGCCCACTATTTGGTAAGCCGCCTTCCCAAGTGAAAGAGCCGATGTAAACTGACTTGCACCTTCCTCCCTTCAGGTCGGTCTCACGTTTAACCAAACAACGGAACAATGGACGAAAGACATCGCCGCCGCCCACGCGGCATCCATTGACGGCTTCGCGCTCAATATTGGAGCATCGGACCACCACACTCTCGAAGCTCTACAGCAGGCATACAAAGTGGCCGCCAAGTTCGACGACTTTATGCTCTTCATCTCGTACGACTTTGCCGCCCCAGGAGATTGGACCGTCGACACGATCGTCAACCTAACCGAGACCTTCAAGGACGAACCGGCGCAGTTCAAGGTCAATGGCAAGCCCTTAGTGAGCACCTTTGAGGGTGGCGAGTTTGTCGATGGCTGGAAGGAGGTCAGGAAACGGGTTGACGGGGATATCTATTTCGTTCCAGACTGGTCAGGGTTGGGTCCGCAAAAGATCAAAGAGCAGGCGTATGACCTCATTGACGGAGCCTGTGAGTTTCCGCACAACCTTTTCTCCTTGCGCATACAAGATTTATGAGAACTGATACCTCGTATTTCCCCAGTCTCCTTCAACGCCTGGCCATGGGCGGGCTCCTCCAAAATGACAACCTGGCCAGACGGCGAGTACACAGGGATGCTCTCGCCCTCTCACAAAACCTACATGATGGGCGTAAGCCCCTACTTCTACACGCGCATCCCAGAGCTCAACAAAAACTGGTACATGTCCAGCGACAGCCTCTGGTATGATCGCTGGCTCCACGTCCTCGACATAATGCCCGACATGGTCCAGATTGTCACCTGGAACGACTTTGGCGAGTCCCACTATATAGGCGACATAGTCGACTCCCAAGTCTTCCCCCCATCCGCTGAATACGTCTCGGACATGTCTCACAAGGGCTTCCGCGCCATGCTTCCCTACTTCATAGCCGCCTACAAAGCCGGAAAGAAAGACATCCCGCTTCCCGCCCAGCTAGGTGATGGTGCTGTATCAGCTTGGTACCGCACCACGCCAGCTAATTTAACAAATTGTCTCGATGGCGCCACGGTATGGGGACAAAAGGGGACATTATCCGCCACAGCTGGTGTGAAAGACGTGATCAATATCTTTGCCGTGTCTGTCCGAGAGACAACCCTCACAGTCACACTAGGAGATGCCGAGAAGGAGCTCAAAGTCGAGGCTGGCACGCCGCAGTTCTTCCAGGTTCCCCTAAGGGATCTCGAGAACGAAACCGGTAACGTCACAATCACGATGAACGGACATACCACCGAGGGTCCCGCCATAACTCATGACTGCCCGGCGTCGGGCGTGATAAACTTTAACGCCGTTGCTATTGAGATTGGTATTCCAAAGGAGGAAGTGCCCCAGGGTCTTCCTGATGGGAGTGGAGGCGGTGGTAAAAGTAGCCCTGGTAGTAGTGGTGGCTCCAGCTACAAGGGCAAGGGCAAAAAGAGGAAGAACTCTGTTGTTTCTCTAGAAGGCGGGATCCCCGTTGCTGTGGCGGTTGTCACGGTTTTGTTCGCTGGACTCCTCCACGTTTAACTTTGTTTCTCTTATAATATTCAAGGTCTTTTCAATCTTGGAATCTGGGAAGTTACTAAGCCCAAGCTTGCGAGTACAAAACTATAACGACGGCGTGGATAAAAAAATGACAAGTAACCTAACGTCATAACCGTGAATTCGAAGTCCAGCCATAGTTCGCTAGATACCTTGGTACCCAGGTGCCTAGTGATGCTGATGATTCAGCGCGCCTATTGAAACTACCTACCTATCGGAGGTTTCAAACCTAGCTTGCTTTGGTGAGTTTGAATCAATGTGATTGGAAAGAGCGCACGTGGGCTGAGGCAACCCACCCAGATTGGGAACGCGGGCTTTGTCATGTGTCGCTCTTTCCTCCGACATCACCAACCGCAACTCATAATTTCGGGCAGTCACAGAGCCAGATCTCCTACATCTTACCTATCTCAACCAAATATTTGCCGGGCGATTGAATTTTGCACCTTCGTTTGATCTTCCCTGAAATGGAGGCGTTTGGTGCTGGAGCGTCCTTGCCTTTCTCACTCTGGGCATTAAGAGCGCCAAAACCATCCACGAAATTCTCTCGTTGGTCAAGGACGGAACACGTATTAATAGAATTCGGCAAGATGTCCAGGGCCTCCAGGTTACCCTCGATAGACTGTCCAGGTCCCACGCTGTTGCAGAAATCCGAGATGACGCTCTCGCGACCAAGATCAAGGCATGCGCCAACGACATGAAAACGTTTGCTGACAAGTTGGGGAAATTGACCCCCGACGGCGCCGAACCTCGTCTGGCAAGACATTGGAAAAGTTTCAAGGCCTTGCTGAATGAGAAAGATCTGATAGACATGGGCGACGTCATTGTCAAACACACGACAGCCCTGAGCCTCTATCTCAAGGTTTTGGAGAGGGACGCATTGATCTCGAATTGGTTCGAACAATTACTTGATTGTTACTCATACCCGTTCTCGATAGCGATACCCTCTACGAGGTTCAGAGCAAATTAGCTACCATCAAACAAGACGTCTCCGTCTACCAGACTGGCCAGGCAACCATCATTGCGCAGCAAGAGAGCATTCGTGCCGCTCAGCTGCAATCCGATGTTCAGTTTATGCGCATATTCGCCGAGCTGGCTGAGCAGTTGAGAGCTTTATCTCTAGCTCACGGTATCGGTGCGACGGTTGTAGAAGAAGTCCCCGGCCCGGGTTCTACGCAGCCAACTGCAGAAACGCTTTCCGAGGAAATACTTCCATTTCACGAGATCTTGGAGGGCATCCAGTCCATCTTGGCAGCAGCCCAGGATCAAGAAGGAGTGTTTGCCTACAACGACGCCAAAGAAATTGCTGATGCCCTCTTCGTTCTCCTGCAGACGGTCATATCTGACCAGTTTCTCGTCTCCTTGCCGAGATTCACGGCTGCTTATCGATCCTGGTGCGAGACATGCACCAAGCATGACCTTGCGGATCTGCGGCACAACTTAAAGGCCGTCCAGGGCACACTGATGTCTAGTCGAAAGGTATCTGTGAACGTGCCAAGTAAGTAGTGATTACTAAGAGAATTAATTCGATAAAAACTAATAGCTTCAGGCAAGAGAGAGCATCCTACTGGCATCGTCGACCGAAATCTCTGGAAGTGGAGATCTTATGACATTGGATTTGGAGTTGTCTCGTTTGCCTCAGCTGAGAGAGCTTGGAAGGTGTGGCCAGTTGATTCACAGTCGACACCCGACGCACTGAAATCGTCGACGGATGATGTAGAAGAGACGGAAATGCGAATTTCTTTCGTTCCCCGACTCGATTTACCGCAAAAGCTGGATGGTTTCCAGACAGTAATACGGCAGTCCCACTGTTACGACGGGACTCGCAGTGCCATACCAAGGCTTTCAGTCAACCACATTCTTCCTGCTGACTCAAATGAGTCTTCACTGTTGTGCAATCAGGCAATTTGCGAGAATTTCAAGAGATGCTGAAGCTGGGCACTGCCTCGTTGCGAGACCACGACGAGCGCGGGGCTTCTTTATTATTTGTAAGTCGAATTGAACCGACAGTCGGCAGGGGGTGACCAGCCTGGAGCATGAGTGAGCAACACATACATTTAGCCGATGTCCACCATTTCTCCGCGTAGATATGGTAGGGCTAGCTTAGCAGTGTTCTAAGTTAAAAAAAAAAATGGGGGCGGTGATGTGCTTTTGGTAAAGTCGGGATCCGATGTAGACGGCATTGCGAGGACACAGTGTGCATCGTTTCTCTTCTCGACTTTAGCCCCAATTCAGTTCCCATCACGATGATCTACAACCATCCAATATCTTGCTAACATAAATCTAGTACACGAATAAACAACCGGACCTCTGCCGCTTCTTGCTTCAGCATGGGGCAGATGTAGACCAATATAGTTCATGCACAATTTGCAACCACAGCGCTGTTTGCAGCTGTCAACGATGATGAAGCAGAAGAAGAACAGCTGAAGCGCATTCAAGAATGCCGGAAATTGCTCCTAGAGGCCGGTTGTGACCCGACACTTCCACATTGGAATCTCACTGACAATGAATACGAGTCGGGGGGTGCCGATCGCAGCGCTTTCTATTTCGCAGTACCAGTAAGGATAACTGCCCCCATTTTAAGCCGGCGCATTCTGGGAAGTGACTCTAAATTACAACAGGAATCGATGCGAATCTTCTTGGACATTTCTGCTTTTCTCACCATCGAGAGCATCGTCGATGCTAGGCTCCATCACACCCCATTACTGGCTTTCTGTTTCAGCGGAGGATGGACCGTCGAAGGACTCTCAATCCTTCTTAACAGGGGTGCTAATGTTCATGCTCGCAACAAATTTGGCGAAACCTGCTTAGCTTTGTGTGTTTCGAGATTGATAGTAGACACTTATAGCGCTGCAGAGAAACTCGCCGAAACCCGGGCTGTGCTACGAAGTTTAATCCGACGTGGCGCCGACGTTTTTGCCCTGGACGATTCAGAGTTGTCTGTGTCAGAGGAGGCTTATTATAACAACGATGAGGGTACTAGCGCTCCAGGAGATCTATGGGATGTTGTCCTCGCCGACTGTGGGTTCGATGTCGCCTGGTTTCGCATGAAGTACGGCATACGTCGGTATGGTTACGGCTATACAAGGCAGATGTTTGAGGATCTTTGGAAAGGTCAGGAACATCTCTGTCCCTACTATTACGACGACGAGGAGGCTCCTGATACCGATGAGGATTCTGCCGAGTGGATTACGACTGATGAAGAACTGGACGACACGAACGATGATGACTCGTCTGATGACTCAGACACTGAGGGTGGAGCATATTGGAAAGATAAGGGAGATGATATTTAGTTCTAGGTTCGTTATCACGTGGCTGTCTACCGGCTTGGTGCGGGTGGAAAGGTTTCGAAATAGCATCCACGCCAGTATTATTAGCGTCGTGGGACGGTCATCCAACAATAGATCCGAAAAAGATTGGGACATGGCCGTTCATGTTATCCGAAACCCAGCACCGGTGTCTTAAAATCACTGCCGCCAGGAACAACGGATCAAGACTCCCCAGTAAATACCAGCCCTCCGTCTTTGCCTCAACTTCTCTGGATCAAGATATACACACATCCCTGGCTGAGGACTGGAAACCCTAAAGACACATATGATCAAGTAGACATCACGTCCATGGCTCCTAGCACTGTTGTGAGCATTGTGCATCTGCATCACAGGGATGTTAGCCACATTGCTCATTGGCAAAAACCGCCATTCTACCTTTTGGTCCTGCGAGCTGAAAGGGAGAACAAAAAGGACCAGAATAAGAAGGCCAAGAAAGTGCAAGAAGGAAGGAACTCACACGCTGATACTGCCCTTTGCTCAAATAAAAAGGCGTCTTACAAGGCCCAGTCGTAGTCTTGACCTCAATTACCTCAATTAAGAACCTCGTCCCCAAAGGCAACAGCGGTCCGACAAATAGCCCTTGTCCTTCAACAAACACGTTCTGCCAAAACCAGGTCTTCACCAAGCTGCATATGTACTTCCTAACAGAGCTGGTATTGTATTTCCGGTGGTTTGAACAAGTCACCCCCGCCAAGTCAATTGTCAGTTCTCATGAAATGTCTGTATTCATACTACATTGGTGTTTTCACAGTACGTAATCTCACTTTCCAAGCGTAAATTCTCTCGCAATAGGCAAACTAGCGTGAATCAGTCTTGCATGGTAATGACAATCTTATCGATCAGAGGCATTATTGGTCTGCCCCGTCTCTCGGTAGTTCTTGCAAACTGTTAGCGGAAAAAAAGTTACGAGGTGACTGTCTCGGTCTCTCCTTCCAAAGTCAGACTGCCACATGGAGGTTTCCCGTGCATCCACTCCGCCCACGCTTTCTTCCCCCCGACTACAGCCCGCCAGCTTCCTTCTCCGTGACTTCCTCCAGCAACTTCACAATCTCCCCATACCCCTTTGCCCTAGCCCTCTCAAGCGGCGTCTCCTCATAAAACTGATCTGTGGCTTGCAGGTCAAGGTCGGGTCCACCTCGCGCAAGTAACTCCCTCACAACATCAACATGACCCCTCTCCACAGCTCTCAGAAGCGGTGTCTCCCCGTAAAAAGTATCCTTGGAATTGACGTCGAGCGGTGGCTGTTTTCGTCCACTATGACCAGCGCCCTCCAGAACGGAAAGTAACGCCGCCACAGCTTTCGCATCACCCACGTCTGCTGCGCGCCAAAGGGCTGTCCCCTCGGTTACATCGTCCGCTCTGTCGAGCTGTATGTCGTCTCTGGCGACGAGCGAACGGACTACATCTGCGTGGCTGTTCTCAACGGCGAGCCGGAGAGGTGTCCTTCCTTTTATATTCGCCTCGTCGGGCGAGATTCTCCCGCTGATAGGTGCGAGGAGTAAGTTGACGACTGAGTTGTGACCTTCTGCTGCCCAGTGGAGCGGTGTCTCGCCGTTGCTGTCTGCTGCGTTTACGTCTGAAATCTCTCTGTGCTGTTTCGAAGTCTCTTCTGTTTCTGTGTTCAGAAGTGAAGCAACTACCCGTGTCAAGCCCGGACCAGAAGCTACATGAAGACCGGTTACTTTGGCCAGTGATGATATCTCCATGTCGTAGTCGTGTTCGAGCCTGAACATGGCACGGTAGCATGGTTGAATCTTGGTCTGGTCGTTACAAAAGTTGAGAATCTTGGTCTGTAAGACTTCAATTTCGGATGCATATTTGTCTTTTTCTCCGTTTGCGTCTGATATCGACAAGGCCTCGCGGGCATGATGGCCCCAGTGTTGTGCAACATACCGCAGAAGTGGATGCGCTGTGAACTGCTGGTTCATGCCGTTCTCAAGACTCGATGCAGAGACAGCTTCAAAGGACAAGTAGGTGATACAAGTAGTAGCGACCTCGATTCCGAACCGATGGAGTCGTGGCTGGAAGGTGTTTTCAAAGTACTCCTGGGCAGTGTAGTGTACCATCCGGACGATAGAGCTTTCAGCGTCGATGATTACGAGACCCGCGCAGGCGCCCAGAATGATCTCTTCGTCGGGGATGCCTTCTTCGACGAGATCAGTATCGTCTGGCTCGACCGCGAGGGCGTGTTGGATTTCAAGCCGGGATAGCGGACGTTTCGCCGCTATAATCCAGCAGAGCAGGCGCTCTGCTAGTCTGGCGTCATCGGTGTTTTGCTTGGCGATCCGCTCGAAGGCGGCCTCATAGACATCGCTGAGCTGCCGTGGGAGGTTGTCGAGCGAGCGGCGAATATCGCGGCGATTGTTCTTTCTGGATATAAAATCCATTTGTAGTTGGGCTAGGAGGAACCTATGTGGGAGTTTGGAATCAGTTAGAAGGACCGAACCGAATATCGGTGATCATGTTCCAGGATAACGTGGATATGGTAAGACCTACATTCCCTCCGCATTTCCCGTTATCTGGTCAATTACGGACCTTTTTAATTCTGTGTCATTTTTCAGCAGTTGTCCAAGTCGTTTCTCACTTCGCAGCCGGTACTCTAAATAATGCGCGATGTCAGTGTCCGATGCCCGTATCTCCATGGTTAAGTCCCCGTCAGACGCAGCCGTATTCACAATCGGAGAGGCGCGAGATGTAATAAGTACGTGGGCGTGATGACGTACGGGCCGTAGCCCTGCTACGAACTTTTCCAGATTTCCATCCTGCCTCGAGCCTTCGTCAAGCGCGTCCACAAAAATGTAGGTTTTCGAAAAGCCCCGGCCCTCCTCCCCGAGTACTTCTGATATCTCCGAGATATGTGGACGAGCCCCAGTGTTTTCTGTACTGGTTGTATATTGATCGAACGTTCAAGCTGATGTCTTCCCTCCCACGAGCCAGTTGTCCGAGTAGACTAGCAATCATTCTTTCCGCTGACTGTGTTTGACCGTCCTTGTAATTGAAGTAGAGGTATGCTACGCCTATTCCCAGCTCATCGTGACGTAAAGCATGGTCGATAGCCAGGGACCTAATGCCATACCATAAGTTAAGCAGATGGAAAAGTAAAGGTAGGCTTCTAAAAAGAATAACAAGAGTCAATATCGAGGCTACTCACATCAGTGTGGTCTTTCCGGAGCCAGCTGCATTTCATGACCATCAGCACGCGATGAATAACAAGTGTTTAACATTGAAGAAAAAATAACGAACGTTGTCCCTGGCACCACATTGTTCTAGCGGGACCGCTAAACCAATCCCTAAAGCTTTCGTGCTCCAGAAACCACCTGCCGCTGCCCGGATGGCATCGAGCCAGGTGGTCGCTCTGCGTTTTGGAGAATTCGAGTTCCGATATCCATCGTAGGATCGTCTGATACTCACTGGCTGTACATAAGGTCAGATATAATAAGTATTTTCTTGAAACCAGGCGGTGGAAACGGTAACGTACCTTTATTCTGAACAATGGCATGTTCTTGAAGCTCTCTGACACCGGAGTCTATCCTCACAGTGAGCCGGCTGGTACCATTGTCTCAGTAAGTTGATATGCAGGAAGGGGGATGTCTTTTCTTGTTCTAGGCATGATTGCTGACGTACTTTGTATCCTGAGCCAGCGCCCGTGCCAATGTAAGTGGTTAGACGGTGAATCAGCGCTAGAACGTTATCCACCTCCTGCTTCTGTAACGGCCAGCTCATCGACTTGATGAAAGGGAAACGTCTGAAACGGTCCCATCTCTTCAACTTGCCGAGGAGGTGGTTTATAGCGACCATCAGCTCCATCAAGGGTCCATTCTTACCAACGATATAACCCAAACCGGTGAATTCAGGTCTCGAGAGGTCGTATTCCTGGATATCGCAGCTAAAGTTTGTGAGAAACACCGCGAAACTTGCTATCTCTCGAGCAAGTCGTGCTTGGTCCGGCGAGGCATTTCGGACGTCGCTGACGCATCTGATAAGCTGGCCAACAGCTCCTAAAATTTGTACCACGCTGGCGACCAGACCTACAGCGGTGATGGGATCCATCATCAGTGGGAGTATTTCTGAAATGAAGTGAGAATTCGGTTACCTGGCTGCGGCCGGCCGGGCATCTTTGGAAGATAGAGTCAAGGAAGCAGCGGCACTAGTGGAAGAAAAGAACAGGGCTTCGGATGTCGTGGTACTGCAGTTGTCGTAGGCAAACCATTACGAATGGGGTTAATTGCCTGCATGGTGCGGAAACATCCTAGAAGTGGCATGTGCATTAACGGCTCGTGTAGTATCCACGTCACTAACAGGCCAAGCCAGCGTCAAGTGTCACTGTTCTCGAATCGGATCGTGAATACAAGGATAATTGGCAGGGCGTGCTACTCCTGGACTCAAGTTATTAATCCTTCTTTTGCTGGAGAGGTTGGACAACTACGGTGTTGTCGCCATATCACTTTTTACGTCAGGTGAGCAAGCAGCTGGCTCTAGGTACGAGCGATCGATACAAGTGTATGTATTGAGCTATCTGTACCTCGCATTACACGCAAACCGCGTTGTTATAACTTCGCAAAACCAGCGTGTTTCGGACCACAGCAACCGGTTCAAAAATCAGCCTATCCAGGAGCCCAGTATGCCTTCAGCCACCTGTTGCCGCACGAAACTGCAGGAATGGGGAATGAAATTCCCATGGCCTGCGAGATCACGACCCAAAGCGCTGGGCCAGATACCTGGCGTGATTCCTTGACACGTTTCTCAATTTCTGCCGATGAAGTGATCGCCATCCACACCTGCGATTGTACCGAGCGAAATAAAGGTATTGACGATGGTCCCGTCAACGAGAATATTGTCATACTCAATGGAGTCCTGATAGTACCATCCCGTTAGTCTGTGAATCACTGATCTTGGGTTCATTTCAAGGTCCTGCTTACATTTCTCTCCTCGACATCTTTTCCCTCGGATTCAGAACGCGGGGAAGTCGGCTTGCTTTCGGCAGAGCGTGTTGACATCAATAACTAGTGCAATATCATTGTTAGAGTTGACAAGTCCCTTCCGTTACCGATCGAACAACTCTTAGCAAAGGTAGAGTCATCACTCACCTCTTTTGGAATATTGCCTAGATCGCGTGGCCATGTAGATCGTGGACATTGGTCAGCAAACATTTGAAGTATTGCTACCACAGTTGTGATGTTAATCTGGACATGAAACGTACCCGCGAAGAGAGAACCACCGATGTTGAACTTGCTTCCAAGCGACATGGTACCCCCCATTACCCTCCCACTGATACGGATCTTTCCACCTCTGATGTCCTAGCTCAAAGCTGATTAGCTTGGAACCAATTGAACAACGCGAATTGACGGAGAGTTGAGACACAAGTGATCATACAGTTCCGCCACGCTCCCGTTGAATGGCCATCGGAGTATTTTGGTTGGTCCCTAGGGGCTGCTCCGTGGGTTGCAACTGGGAAATGGTGACAATGACGTAGAGGCGATGGGGGTCCCTCTGTCGGCTCGAAAGAGCTCGTAAAATTTCCACATTCGATTCCCGAGGCCGTACGATAACTCGCAGATCATCTCGTCACCTGATCGCTCCTATGATTAGTTACCGCCTTGGAAGTTGCTGTACCATACCCGTAAGGTATGTGACTTGATCAAACTTACGTTGGTAAAACAGCTTAATATACTTGGCAGAGCGTAACGCACTCAACGACGACCACGGAGAAATCTTGGGCAATCTTTTGCCAAAGAGCTTTCTGGGCAGTCATCCCTCCTCATTATTCCATGCCATTTCCTTGATAGTGTTATGGCTGGTGACATAAAAGAGATGAATTTCAATGCCATCTGCAATACACACAGCAGCAAGAGGCGTCACCGGTGCAGCGGCGTCCGGAAGGGGAATCGGATTTGCCATCACCCAGTTGCCATTCTGCGGCTTAAACTCTAGAACGGTTGGTGGACCGAGACCGTTTAAGGGACGGTCGCTGGGTTGGACGTAAACACGTTCCCGGTCATCGAGGGTCCGGGAGTACACGGCCGTGATGGTTTCGACTTTGGCCTTGCTATAATTTCGTTAGAAGCAGCTACGGTTAGAAATTCATGCTCATATACGTAGATACCATCTCTTCAAAGGATGAAACTAACCGTTTGCCAGTCGTATCACCATCGTAAGTTATCTCATGATCCCACCTATCTTCTAACGAACTAGCTGCCGGCGATGGACCGTGAGACTGAACGGGAACCCCCCTAGGTGGAGGAACAGCTTGCCCATCCACTCCGCGTGTATTGCTCGGCATCCCTGTGTTCCTGGAAATTTGGTCCCCCCTCGATGAGGGATCGGAAACTATGATCACATTGGACTGGTATGTAATGTGGTTTGCTATGTTACCTTCAACGTTGACTATGCAGGAAGTAAAGTTGAAATTGGCGTCTCCGTCAAATACTTGGTTAACCCTCTCGGTTGAGATACTATTATGGTTTGGACGCGCTGACATAATTGACCAGAACACGGTCTATTGAAGCTTGATAATGAGATTAAGCGTAATACCAAGTGATGAGAGTCATCCCTGCAGTCTCAGGACAGAGTAAAGGCAGGTTTAGTGGCAGTAAGGGGATGGGGGAAAAGCTGCGATGATCGAGGAACCGGATTTTTGGGGTACGCATTCCGCAGTCGGAAAAGGTTACATCCGCGAGCCTTATGCTCAATCTCAGAGGCCTCCATTAACCCTGACGCTGGATGCGGCAGAGTTGCTGGTTCTGTACGTTGTACAGATTATGTGAGCTGGATCTGTTGGTACGCTTATAGTAATTATACATCCTCTATCCGACTAATCTATGAAATATTATAGAAAATCGAACAAGACAAACGACTCAAACCTTTATCTCGGGTCCGGCATGAGATGACATCTTCTAGAGCGTGAACGTATATATCTTACTCCAGAACTGGGAGTTGGACTTCGACCTCGCCCAGCGGTTGCTTGTCCAAAGCATCAAAAGCCCTATATATTAGACTTCCTTGATAACTTCCCATAGTCTCCTCAATCACGTAATGGAATCGAATCCCTTTCTCGTTGTCTGGTGTACTCTTACGGTATTTCTGGAACATGAGACTTGGAATGTACACCGAAAGCTCACCGATATGCGACACGAGCTTTGTAGCAGAGTCTCCTCCTGTGAGACGGGCATTCGTGAGATCTCGTGCTAATGCACTTTTGTAAAAGCGTCTGGGCGCCTCGGCGGCGGTGGTAGTGACAATATCAACCCTAAAGCTCCGTTCATTATGTTTCAAACTGATGCAAAAGCTACCTGACCTTTTGGAGTCCTCATCGATGATGTCTCCCTATTTGGCCTCACCATCAGCGTGTGCACATAATGTGAACGGACGAAGGGCAGAAAGTGACCTACTTTATGCGAAAACCAGTAGATGCAGTTCTGGGTGTATGGTCTTTTCTGAAAAGGCCAAGGATACATGTACACATCTTCTTGATAGTGTGCATTATGCTTGTAGCGCAAACCGCAGAGGATTCCAGTGTGGAAGCGGCTATGGCGTCTCTCGATATAGAGCTCCTCGGGCCTCTGGACCTCCTCGAGCCGCGGCAAGACTGCAACATGGGAGCTCGGACAGCTTTTAAAGAATATAAAGTTAGTAAATGCTCGAAAATCTTCCGTCGACGGGAAATATCCTCAAACTCGCCTGTCAGGAGGTAAGGAGAAGGGTCAACTTGACCTTTCACTTACATCTTTCTAACCGTAGTTCTTGGCGCAAGTTCACCATGAGCAATTGCTTCGAAAAGGGCACAAAAGGCCGCAGTGTCCGCCTCTGTCACAAAGTGTGTGCGATAAAATTTGACATCTTTGGCAGCCGTCTCGATAATCTTCTGAAAAAAAATAACAGCGTGGCTGCTCCACCTGGAGGGCCTCACGAGCCACCACTCGACTGGGGTGATGTCAAGAATTCCCTTCACACTGTTTTCATGGAACGTGTGTGCCAAGAAATCGACCGTAAACTTTAGAACTTCCGTCATGTAGTCGGTCACAATCCTGAAGAGGCAATCGTGTAGAGCCCTGATGAGCCTTGGATTGTCGTGTATGGTTGGCGCGGTGAGCTTATCCAGGGTTTTCACCCAGGCACCATTCGCAAGTGGCCGGCAGTCAACATGACCAATATACACTCGAGTCTCCCTCGAAAGCATACTTGATGCCTACACGGCCGTTGGGGCTGATCTTAGCATTTGTGCGATTATGTACAAACAGAACAATCCAAACTTACCTGTATGGGTGGTGCCAAAATCCAAGCGGACTATAAGCTTGCGCCTTCCCTGTCCGTACATGATTATGTGGTTGATAAAGACTGAATAGAATAGAACAGTATATACGAAGCTAAACCTTTGTCGTTCTGGGACTTGTCCTGGTTCTCTAACTTCTCTTTATATTGAGAAAGTTCGTGTGGACTTTATAATTTGGTACTTTCCTGGACAAATGTATTGGGCTTACTTCAAGGCTTTAAACGTTGTGGTTGCTTCAATGTGCAGCCATGGTGATTCAAGAACATAGAGCATTGTTGAGAACTGAACCTTGTTGGAAATTCCTAGTTATGGCCGTCTCAATAATTAATTACCGGCTGACTCGGTATTACTCGGCTCTGCGAACGTTTTCGACTTCCTTCCAGCTCTTGAGGCGACCTTTTGACAGTACTCGATGGTCCTGACAAAATTCTGCCCGG
Organism: Rhypophila decipiens; assembly: GCA_033297075.1. Lineage (NCBI taxonomy): Eukaryota > Fungi > Ascomycota > Sordariomycetes > Sordariales > Naviculisporaceae > Rhypophila > Rhypophila decipiens. The sequence continues at coordinate 42,837 of MU858201.1, forward strand.
GACCACCTTAAGGATGAACAAGCACAACACGTGGGTGTGAAGCAGTACCCAATCCTTAGGCGTCATTCCACCGCGTATCTTTGTTCCTGCTGCGGTGAAACCACACCTCGGGAGCGGGGCGAGTGTCGTGAAACTTTTCGCTCCCTTATTGTTCATTTCTTCCTTTTCTGAGGAATAATTTCTCCGCTCCTTTTTGGTACTCAAAAAGAGCACATTCGTTGATACCTGACTTTTCAATCTATTCTTATCATCACCTTTGACGTGGCCAAAGGACCTTGTGAGAAGTAGAGACAAAACATAGGGTTGTGAGGCTTTGATGCAGGTAATCGTTGGCAGGCATATTTGTGCACAACATCAGGGCAGCATGAACGGTGTTACCCAAAAAAGGTACACGCCAATTATTTTTCCATTGCCCCTGATTCCGCAAAATGCCGCCCATCACAGCAACGGTTCACAGACCAACCGATCCAGACCATCCGCCCTGCACAGGCACCGAGGTTCACCACTGCAGCCAAAGAGTCTCAAAAGCAACAGCTAATCAGCAACCCAGCAAGGTGTTCGTAAACGGGCACATCAAAACAGGTTCTTCAACGTTTGCGGCGAGAGGCCCGAATCATATCGTTGTAGTTTATTACGAAGCAGGAGAACGGGGCTGAGTAAGTCTGGGGCTCACGCAGTATTGGACCTAATCGAGGGATGTATTCATGTGTGGCAGTGCATCTGTAAAAGGCTTGTTACGTTAGTTTGGCATCTCAAGCCTCCTTGGAATCTCTTGTTCAAAAATATCGCCACCCCCTTTTTGGTATAAACAACCATCTTAGGGTTAGGGTCTCGTGGTTGGCCCACTTCCCGTGTCAAAGATTTTTGAGTAAAACACATTGTTCCATTGTATTTAACGTTAGGGGTTGAACATTTGTAGTCGTACTCTAATTAGTGCTTCGGATAGCTTCAATTGAACATTACCTTTCTGTGACCCTCTTATTAACCGTGAAAAGCGCCAAAAATATGTTCAAAGCCTCTTATATAATGCCTGTTTTACGCCTGGCCAAATCCGAGCCGACTCTCGGAGGGTGCGGGCCGGCCATGGCCGGGATGACCTCGGGATTGCGGCGTTATTACCGAGAAGGAAGCCGATGGTGCATCCACTCCAAGCTTTTGGCGAAAAAACATATAATAGTGGGCCGCATGTTTGTAAATTGTGCCTTGCTTCACAGATGGCGAAGACTCGGCTTCTATTTTGCCCGAGTGAGCTGTGAGACGTAAGTACATAAGATTCATCAATTCATGTCTACCCATTTATCCTGTCCCATTCTCAAACTCTATCCGAGTATGCTAGATGCGTTTTAACATGACCCAAAATAAAAAAAAGCAAAGTCATGACTGTGCCTGTCGATACAAGTACATGTGCCTCAAAACCAATTCTTGGGCTTCAAAGCATTAGCCAGCGTCTGCCTCCGTCTGTGACCTTTCTGCCAGCCGTGATGTCCATGTTCGTGTTCACTGTCATCGTCATCATCATCATCATCCTCCAGAAAGCCTTCCCAATCTTGACTCAGATTGGAGTTGCTGGGCTTGTGTCTCTTCTGCTTGATCTTTGCGTTTTGGTCGTTCTGGTGTTCGTCTTGATACAAATCAAGTATCTCATCCGTCGAGATGGGCGTGTTGATCTTGTCGCCTGGCGGAATGTGTAGCGTGTTATGATGCTGGTTGAGTGAAAAGACGGGCGGACGGCCTTGCCTTCTGTTCTCTTCCGGAATTGTGGCGTAGTGCTGTTCTCCAAGTCTAGCATGATGATGACGAGGTTCGTGAGTGTGAGCCATACCCGGTACATGTGTTCCGGGGAGTGCATGTGTCAGGCTCAGAGCCATATTCGTCGCCAACTTGAGGCCCGCATCCATGCCCACATCCGTGGCTTTGCTTTGACTGAAATTCATCATCATGGGGTTGCTTGAAATTGGCCTCAGGCCTTCGGAGCGACTACGTAAATGGCCGTATCCATTTTCTGGCGGGGGCCGTAATGCCGCCGAGGAAGATGACGCCCTGAGGACCCGAGGTGGGCGTAATTCAGTGGAGGACGCCGATGACCTAAGGATCTTCGGTGGAGGACATGTCTGTGGCGTGTGTGAGATTTGCGGGAACAGTGAATACCTCGGAGGAGAATGACGTGTCTGAGGCGTTGGTGTTTTGGGCGTAGTGGGAGTACGAGGCGTGCCGCTGCTACTCCTGCTTCTTCTGCTGCTTGTAGAAGACGCTGTTGATGAAGATGAAGACTCTGATGGCACGTGGAAGAAGGAGGACTCGTGGGCTGCCATCATGACGGCGGCCTCTTCAGGACTCATCGGCACGATCCGGGCTAGACTGTCGCTCTCGACGTGAGGTCCAATGGCGACACTATCGGTCGAGTAGCATGACGAGGAAGTGGCAACGGAATCTGACCGCTCTCGTTCTTTCATCGGCGACTCGGGAAGTATGGCAATTTTTGGTATCGGAGAGGGTTCAGGGGTCGGCATCAGCAGGAAGGAGGAGGATGGTTCAGGGAGCATATATGTGGTGCTTTCACCGGTTCGATTCCATGTTTGACTTTTTGAGGAGTGCAGTTGTCTTGTATTGTATGGGGGGCTGAAAATGCCGCCGGAGAGTTCGCCCGACCGGGTACGTCGATGGGTTTGATGGCTGTTTCGGACTTGCAGGCGAGCCCTGTTGGGTGCTTTGTCTCTGTTCATGGCTGGATAACGCCCTTGTCGTGATTGTGGTCTTCCTCGCTCTTGGACGTCACTAAAGCACTTTGGAGTTGTGGGCAAAGGCGGCAGTGGCCTAGATTCCCAATTGGCCCTAGATGGGACCGGTGGCGGAGGTGATGTCGGTACAGGTATTTTGGATTCTCTGGATGAGCAACTCTTGCTCCGGGTTCTCGTCAACAATGATGGTGATGGTGACCTCGACTGTGGGGGCGTTGGCAACGTCGGTGCTCGAGTTCTGCTGGGCGTTGGCAGGATCTTCTCCCGGCGAGGTGATGATGTGATGTCGTTCCTGGAGGAGATTCCAGACTTTCCAATCCAAGGAATCGGTCTTCTTCTCGGTCCATTTCCCGTTCCCATGCAGCAGCCCTCCTCGCTGATTCCTCGCCTGCCTGCCATGTCCCGGTGCCAGGCCAGAGACCAATGCCATGGTCCGGACTCGGCCACAATTTTCCCATCCCAGGTCCCCAGATATACGTTGAACGGACTGATGACCCAATTGCTTTCGTAAAACCTTTCTGAGCAGCTTTTGCATCGAAGTCCTCTGGGCTCCAGCAAGGCATTGCCGGCCTCATCATCTTGGGCCTGGAATATGTTGATATCATCGCAGAGGCGGCATCTCCAGTACTTGGGCGTCTGGTCCTGATCGCCCGTCACCTTGAACTCAACTGTGGCAATCTCGCGCGAGCCAGTGACTGAGATGATTTTGCAGTCTGTACATGGGGCTCGAAAGGAGTGGCTACACCCCATGCACTCAGCTGGAATTCGGAACAGATGATACTTGTCGCCACATCTGCAGCACTTCCTCAGAGCCGGAATTCCTCCCTTCTCTAACTCAGTGAAGTGTTTGACCGGCTTTGCCAAAGGAATAGGGAACTCCACGGCAGCAAAGGGGATGGCCGGCGCCGGCTCGATCTTGACGTTCTGGTAGTGGCCGCATGGCCATGTGTACTCGACGCGGTCGGAGGAGCGAGTTGGTGTCATCACTTACGATCGGTTAACAACATTAATTATTTGATGATGTGGTTCTAAATGCTTTTGAAAGAGCAAGAAAAGTTTGTTTCAACAGACAGGTCAGAAGTGTAGGAGGCAGTCTTCGGACCATCTGGGACGACATGGTCTCGTTTTATCGTTATTTTAAAAACTTACCGATCCCGTCAGCGCATCAAAAAAGGCCACTTTACTGTTGAAACGTTGAATTTGGTCGCGAGATGGGGCTGTAAGACTGCGCCGCCGATGAGGATTATTTTGGCCACGTTTTTTGACATCGCCGCAACGAGCCCCTGAGTGCATGAAGATCAGGGGTCTCATAGCCAACCCTAACCCTCGCTTATGCTGATGGCACCATGGGGATCCTCAAATGGCATCTTGGCGAGCTCGCTCGGCCGAAACGTAGCGTCATATGTTGTAAAAGGATCACTCACAACGTGACCGGGGTAACGCCACACCAGGCCAACGAAAAGCAGCCAGAGAAGAGGGAGAGAAAAGCGCACCCAAGAATGATGGTGGAGTGATGGTCCTAATGGGCGGGACCGCGGATCGATTCCTTCCAGAAAGGGGCCCACGATCTGCACGTGGGTGACTGATAGCCTTCAAGCTAACCCCTGTAAATATCCCGCTAATATCCGTGGTGCTGGGAATTGGGCCAACTCTCGGCTCCTTTGTTAAGCACAATAAAAGTCCGACGGTCTCCCATCAATTGACACATCAATTAAAAAAAATACGATATAATGCACTGCAAATGCTGTGTAAGGGCTTACACAAGCGATTGATGGGCGAGTTTCCCCGCACTTTGTAAACAATACCAAGCAGTTGTCCGCTGTTCTCAGTGGATGAGGGACGTTCACAAGCAAGTCCCAAGCCTTGGATTAGTCATGTCCATGAGGGGCACCCCACTGCAGCCTTTGTCAGGAGCCTGCAGGAGTCCACCGCCCATGACATCATGCTCGACAGAGCCATACAGAGCACAGCACGCAAAGCAACTTGCTGACGTTGTTGACTCTTGTCCGGCGGGAGAAGAGGGGTGATCATGTTCGCTCGGCGCAACCGGATGTCGGTCGGTCCTGAACAATGATCATACCACTGACCCAAAGCTTTAAACTTAAGACCTCGAAATCCCCTTCCTTCAACCGCTTGACAATACGCAACTAAAACAGATCAATCGTTTATCTGGCTCCTGTTGTTGATTATCATTCGCCTGACGCATCACGCCAAACAACTACCCCTTTTAACAGTCGGCTTTACAAAACTTCAAAATGCCCGTCCAAGGAAACGGAGTTCCCCAGGCCGAGCGTCTGTCCGACCTCTTCAACCTCAAGGGCAAGGTCATCTTTGTCACCGGTGCATCTGGTCCTCGCGGCATGGGCATTGAATCTGCCCGTGGAGCTGCCGAGTATGGAGCCGATATCGCCATCACCTACTCGTCCCGAAAGGAGGGGGCGGAGAAAAACGTCGAGGAACTGACCCGTGACTACGGTGTCAAGGCCAAGGCATACAAGCTCAACGTGGGTGATTACGACGATGTCGTCAAGGTAGTCGGGGAAGTCATCAAGGACTTTGGCAAGATTGATGGATTTGTCGCCAAGTTGGTCAACCCATCCTCTGATATCTCACCATAGACTCATTCACTGACCGCGAACACTAGCGCCGGCGCCACTGCCAACGAAGGTCTGGTAGACGGCAAGAAGGAGGAATGGGACCGAGTCATCAAGACGGACCTGACGGGCACAGCTTACTGTGCCAAGGCGGTCGGCGCCCATTTCAAGGAGCGCGGCCAGGGCTCCATGGTCATCACGTCATCCATGTCGGGCCACATCGCCAACTACCCGCAGGAGCAGACGTCGTACAACGTTGCCAAAGCCGGCTGCATCCACCTGGCCAAGAGTCTGGCCAACGAGTGGAGAGGTTTCGCCCGCGTCAACAGCATCTCGCCGGGCTACATCGACACGGGCCTGTCAGACTTCATCGATCAAAAGACTCAGGACCTGTGGAACAGCATGATCCCACTCGGTCGTCCTGGCCAGGCAAAGGAGCTCAAGGCAGCTTATGTCTACTTCCTGAGCGATGCCAGCACTTATACCACCGGATCAGATCTCCTTATCGATGGCGGATACACTGTGAGGTAAATGGGGCTCCCATTGAAGCGACAGGATAGAAAGGCTGGGGTCCCCTAGGGTTAGGGTTATGCCTTCACGGGCAGGAACAGTGTTGATGCATGTAATTGCATCTTTAATTGGATAGCCCGTCTTCATTCCGGATCCGGTAACCTCAAATGGCCGGCCTTTGATGCAGCTCGGGGTCAAGAAACGAACTGGCGAGGTGTTGAAAGGAAACAAAGCAGACAAAGAATGGCATGGTCTACAGCCCGAAAGCAGTCCAAAGGATCAAGACGTGACTGACAAAACAAATGAAAGAATGTGCCAGTGCCAAAAAGGACCAGCCTGACAATTGATGAAAGCTCAACGCGCAGAAGAATGCTCCTTTGACCTCTTTGTCGGTACATAATAGAGATTCACTTGCCTCCCGCTTCCCCGTAGTAGCGATTTAATCAAGAACAATATCCAGGACCAACGGGTAGCTAAAGACTGGTATCGCAAGACACAAGTTAATCAGAAACCATTTCAGCTCCGTAAACAATGCCTTTCCAACATGAAGGACCCCCGCTGGACAGAGGCCCCAGCGAATATGTGGGCCAGACAGCGAGAGCAACCACGGCGGCGATCATGGCATACCCGGGGAAATATTTGCCAGCTTTCTACAACAACAAGCGAGCATGGCAGATACTAGGCTACGGCAAAGCTACCACCAACAACCCCAAGCCCGATTTCGACACCTTTACACTTGACGTGCGAGCGTTCTGGGCCCATCACGTACGCTATGACAAGACTCGGCTTGGGCGCAGGGTGAGGGCGTTAATACTGGATGCTTTGCGCGCGCTGGGAATCCGCAGTCTCTGGTGGACGAGCTCGATGAAATCGCTCAACATCAGCGGCCACGACGGTACGTTTGACGAAGAGGCTGTCAGGCCCGGGAAAGGGAACTACGGAGAATCCAACTCTTGGGCTTGGCAGAAAAAGGAGGAGCCGCCCACATGCTATCAGCAAGAGCACCACAGCGCAGGCGAGTTCGAAATAAAGCAATGGCAAAAGTACCACCGCTACCAGGGCTTCTACGTGGCCGACAGGAATCCCGACGACCTGGCCAACGTGGACGGAAGCCCCAAATACGAGGCCCGGTACTTCCGGGCCATCGCCATGCCTGAAGGGCCCGACTCGCTCTTGTACGCGCTGTCGTACCACACAGGCGGGAAAAGGGACAGCGATCCCGCCATCGAGGGCCCTTACTTCGGCTCCCCCTACGTCACCAAGATGCGCATCTGGACATATTTTGTCCAGACCCTCAAGGACCATCACGAGGCGCGGTGGAAAGACTACCACATCCTCAATACCTTTTCGGTGAGGCGGGTCGAGGGGCACGGCGAGTGCAGCCTCCTCCGCTCGCTGTACGCCGGCCGGGACCAAGGCCGACCGGCCTACTCGGCCTGGCCGTCGGGCATAAACCACGACGCCATCTTCCACGTCGTGGCCGACTACTTTGGCACACAGGTCATCGTCTTTGCCATCGACGCCCGCCTGCCCGTGGAAGACCCCGTAACCCACGAGGAGATCGATTACGATTCCGACACCGAGTTCACCATCGGCCAGCGGCCCCATATCCTGCCCTACCGCAGCCAAGGCAACCGGGGCTATCAATACCGCGCCTACGGACACATGCGCCCGGGACAGTACAAACAAATCCTCCTCGCCACCTCGGACTGGAAACACTTTGACGCAGTGGACTGGGACCAGCCCTGCCACTGGAAAGCGTCCTACTTCCCCGCCAACTGGCCCGACCAGCTAATGGACAAGAAACTCCCCCGTCTGACCGGCCCCCAACCCGCACAATTCCCCGACCTCACAGCACAGGAACGCATGACCTTCGAGCGACCATTCCAAGTCGAGCCCGGAAAAATCCGCAAGATTCCAGCCCCCTGGTGGCGCCTCCGCCACCAGGAGAATCCGAACAGACAACCACCTTACTGGGTGACAGACGAAGAAGACCGTCTGCCCTGCCAACAAGCGCGGTACAACCGTATCGAGAGGCACCATCTCCCGCGGGACGCGGACGGAAATGCCAGAACGGTGATAGAGAATCCCATCGACCTCGTCGAGCAAGAATATGTCTCTGGGCCGATGCCCTACGCCCTCGGAGCGAGGAACATAACCAACGCGGACACCCTCGTCGAAGACGAGATCGTCCGGCACTTTATCGCACACCACGACATTCCAGGCTGGAGCTTTGTCTTGCCCGCCCCGGACCTGGTAAACCTGTGGCTTGTGGCGCGTCAGGAATTGGAATGGGAGAGAGCGCCAAAAACGCCAAAGAGGCTCAAGCCCAGGGAAGCTACGCCGGAGCTGGGTCAGGACGATACCCCCGACGTGCCGATCACGCCCAAGACCCCGAGACATAAAATAGTACACGACCTGCCGGTGGACGCGACCCCGCCGGTTATTCCCACGCCTCCGGGCACGGTGGCAAGGTGGGTCGTTAAACACCCCGAGTACAGGCAGCTCAATAATCGGGTTGATTGCAAGCCTCACCCGCAGAAGACGAGGTATCAGCTCCGGTTTGGCCGGCCGCCGATGGAAGTGGTGGATGGGAAGGAGAAGGTGGATCATTAGCTTAACGGGGAGAATATCACGCTTCTTGGGGAGGCTGAGATTCAGTTTGCGGATGTTGGGGATTTGAGGTGGAACTAAGTAGGGCCCAGGGGTTTCTTTGGGGTGTGCTTTTTTATATATTTCTGTGTTTCTGTTTCATGTTCTTGTACTCCCCTTTCGGTTGCTGTACAAGGTATTTTGTGAAATTTGTTTTGTGGGTTTTAGGTATTAAAGACTCTTTTCTTGATTAATTCATCTTTTATTCGCGAGATATGTAGGATGTAGAAGTATTTATGGGTTCCATTTTGGCTTTCATGTCGTTGCAATATCTGTTTCTGCGTTCGTGGCTGCAGTTTCACATTTTCCATGGATAATCACCCCATCACCCAGGTTCAATACATAAACATCTGCAAACGTGTCCATGTAGCTTCATGTCCAACCTTCCTGGGGGGGCGCGAGGTCTCTTGGCTGTGTGTCACAATTAGGGTCAAATCGATAACGGTGTTCTGGCCCTGGATAAGGCCAGGCCAGACTATCCTGTGTCGGCGGCAAATAGTTTGTTCGGTACTTTTGCAAGGGAAGGGACGCGGTATTGACAAACTGTCACTGGGAAAGGAGAGTCAGGTGGCTTAATAAAGAGAACACCGCAACGCATGCCAATCCCGATTGGTACGGAATCGGGAATTATGAGCGATGGTTCTCATCGACGGCCCCCATGTTCCACAGATTCGGTTTTCCAACCTCAGCCCAACGTATATTTGTCCTTAATCTTAGGCTGATCGGATGGTTCTTGTACAGTTGGGTAGGACGAAACCACTCGCTCCTTGCCCAGACAACCACATCATGTAGAGAACAAAAGTTTTATTTCTCTGCCTATCTCGCCGAGAGATTATTGCGTCACTTGGCAAGACGTCAGGTCCGGAATTCGATACCGATCTGCAATATATTCGGAAGAAGCCGTCACCTTGCATATCAGCTGCTGTAACGCCTCAGAGGTACCTTACCTAACCCCCAAGATTCTGCAACAATTCGGAGTTATTTCCCACAATGATACGATGAGGAACCTTTGGAACTGTAGTACACAACGACCATTCAAACCGATGTTGCTTGATAAGACAATGCCTTTTCGTGGGCTATGTCGTGTTACTCTGACGAAGCAAGGAGTGAAGTGTTCGGATGGCTCCCAGATATGGCTTGGGACGCATATACCGAGCCTATAAACGTGAGGAAGTTTTATGAAAACATCAACAATTCCCCGCAAGACATTTCGATGGGACTGGATGCCATCTGCGAAACTAGCTCGGCTTTTTTAAGCATTTTGTTGCTGTTTTCTGCAAAGAGTGAGAATACGATGGTCTCTAAGCGAGCCAAAGACGTCAAGCTCGATCGAATCGGGCCTGCAAATGCCCCATGATAGGGCATCGTCGCCTAGCAGTGATGTATGCAGATCAACACTCAGCAACCTGCATCATGTACAATCAAGGCTCACATTCCTTGGCGCCCTATTGTCACATAACCTTGAGCCTGTGACCCTGGGCGAACGGGAAACGACCCCAATATTACGCAGCGGTGGCTGCTTACCTAGCACGCCCAATGTTGACTTTTGATATAAGCTCACATCTCTGTCGGTAAACGATTTCGTCGATTTGTCTAGACCGCCGTGGATTTGGAGGCCTTGGGGCTGAAGAGAATTCGGTTGCCTATCCGGATGGCCACCCGCCCACATCGTCGGGACTGCACGTCAGCAAGCGAATGTTGGGGGTTGAATTATGGTTGCGGATGAGAAACAAGCTTAATACTCACCGCTGATCATTCGTGGGGATATAAGGTTCAAGACATGGAACTCAATCTACCGAACCGCAACTCGGAAACTGTCCTGACCAGACAGCTTCAGTGACGGATTGACCTGTCAGACTTCATCCGAACCGTACCCCCGAGTATTACAGTCCCACTCGCCCACCATGACCGGGACCTACACCATCGAGGTCGTGCCCTTTGCAGAGTACGACTGGACCTTTGAGAAGCCAGGATGGATCAATCTCAAGTCAGTGATCCTTCAAACATGGCACAAGTACCTCACCTGACACCAGACCGGCAGCCCAGCAGCCGTAGCCCTGATAGCGGCCTTTTGCGGAATAGCCTTCTGGATGTCCCTCGAGCTCCTGGTCCTGGTCCACCTAACCTTCAGACAACGACGGGGCGTGTATTTCTGGTCGATAATCATCACCACGCTCGGCATAATCCTGCAGACAACGGGCTACCTCCTCAAAGCCTTTGAAAACACATGGCCACCCGTTCTCGTCACCATAATTTGCAAACTCGGCTGGGTGAGCAACGTCACCGGCTTCTCCTTGGTTCTATGGTCTCGCCTCCATTTGATCGTCAACTCGCCCAAGATCCTTCGCTCTGTCCTGGTAATGATCATCATCAACGCCATCGTGCTACACACGCCAATCGTGGTCTTTGAATTCGCACTCATGTCCCCCGACCCTTTAATCCGCGGCAAATTCCTCTATCCAATGGAAATCATGGAGCGAATCCAACAAACCATCTTCACCTTGCAAGAGGTAATCATCAGCGGATTGTACATCTACCACACTGCTCGATTCTTGCACGATGGGTTCGCAGCGCGCACGAGAAAGGTGGTGGCGCTGTTGATTACTGTGCAGATTATTGCCATCTGTTTCGATGCTGGGCTCACAACGTTTGATTACATGAATATGTTTACGCTTAAATGCACACTTCACCCGTTTGTGTACAGCGTCAAGCTCAAGCTCGAGTTTATTGTGTTGAATCAATTGCTTACTATTGTCAAGAGGGGACTGGTGCCTGGACTGAGGACTGGGAATTTTGGGGATTTGAATATTACGGCGGGGGCTGGGGGCAAGGTGGAGGTTGCTCAGAGTGCTATGAAGGAGGTCAAGTCAGTTGCGGTTGGGATTAGGGGCGGGGATGCTCTGGCGGACTTTGGGGACGAACAATCTCTTGCAGATGTTGTCGGGAGACCGGATAGTCAGATCATGGACTCCAGCTCCGAGGAGAATGTCAAGGGGGTCCATGGGGGCGAGAGATATGTGCCTGATGATGTCGAGAGACAGTACTTGGGGAGATTTACACCTGAAAACTAGCAAGTCAAGTTATATTTCTTTTGAATGAGCGGGGCGTAAAAGGGTTGGCTGGATGGTTATTATCCACAAGGCAGGATCGGACAAACAAACCGCCGACGTCATTAGTTTGAGATAAGGTCTTCTTCCCTCTTCCACGTCCATCCAAGGCGTAGCACCCTGCATTGGGCTACCGAGAAACGCGGGACAGGAGCAGGTAAAGAAATAAATACCTTAACTAGCTCGAATAAACACCTTACCTAGCTCGAATAAATACTTCACCTAGCTCGAATAAATACCTTACCTAACTAGAATAAATGCCTTATCTAGGTCGAATAAAGCCCTTAACTACCTCGAATAAATCCCTTTTCTACCTCGAATAAATCCCTTCGACTGCCTCAAATAAATGCCTAGATTGAAGGCTAGACGGTGGTTTTAGCGGCGGCGTTGAGAAAGAGTAAACGCGGGGAAAGAGTAGGTAAACAAATAAATACCCTACCTAGCTAGAGTAAATACTTTATCTAGCTAGAATAAATCCCTTACCTAGCTCGAATAAATCCCTTAACTACTTCGAATAAATACCTTCGACTGCCTTGAATAAATGCCTAGATTGAAGGCTACGCGGTGGTTAGAGCCAGGCATACCGTGGTTTTAGCAACGGCTTTGAGAAAACGCGGGGCAGGAGCAGGTGAACCAAACAAGGCCCCTTGCCGGGTATTGCAGCTTGACTATTTACCGTGGAACGCTGTACACCTCTCAGATTACAGGTGGAGGCTCTTTTTGAGTGGGCAGGAGGTTTGAAACCGGGGGCAGCCCGTCCCGTCGTGCGGGCAACCAGACCCCACCAGCAACCGCTGCGATTTGACACGGTTCAACCTACCATTACGTCTTCCGTAACTTGTGGCCATTGCATTTTTAACCACCTGACACCATCCCACTATTGGATCTTGCCAGGGTCTTCGACAAGAACTGGAAGTCAGCCCTTTCACCACGATCAGGTACCATCTTACTCAGTATAATCCTCATCAGCAGCACGAGGCTACCTTGAGTCTTTAACTATCGCTTTGGCACTGATACTCAGCGCCAAAATGGATGCTACTTTGTCGTCGTCCAATCACCCGGACAATGGTGGAGTTTGGATCCCTCGCGAAAGTGACCTTGTTCGGGCGTACGGATATACTAAGCCTAGTCTCTATGATTACAATTCCGACGACTACAATTCCGACGTCTGCAATTTCGACGACTACAATTCTGACGACGACGACTCCGACTCAAACCCAAGATTCGGCCTCGGCGACTTGGACATGTACGCCTCCGACCACGACGACTCCGACTCCGACAAGCAAATGATTCTCTACGCCTATTCCAAGTGTGGCTGTAGGATCAAAGATTTAGATGATCAACTTGCATCCCAGAGGAGCCACAAGGCTGATTGCGATGCTATCCGAGCTTGTCGCGAGACGCTGGATGCCGCATACAAGAAGTTCCACGCCACCCCGCGCACATATATGAACGACTACTATTGGGATACACCCGATTGCTATGACTACCTCAAGGCCCGTTTCAATCTTGCTGTCGCCCTCCTCAAGGTTGACAGTGACTCGGCTGTCGACCAGGCCATAGACAACTTTCGGCAACTGCTCACGGAGAGCGGGTTCGACAAGATGGGGGTTCGTGATTACATCCCTCACCTTCTACTCAGAGTTCGCTGTGATTCCAACTGTTACCGATTCATCACCGAATGTGGAAAATGGTCCTTTGGCGACTACGATACCATTATGCATCATGGCTGGCTGTACTTTCCGTGGCATAATATCACCGACTTCGACCAAAAACAAACTCCCAACGTGTTTGAGCCGGTGGACAATTTATTCCAGACATCGCGCCCCAGTCTGAGCCACCTCGTGGCTCTCACTTTCCTGAAATTGAGTCTTTTTCTGGACATCCGCGCACTTGAGCTGGCCGAGCAGACTCACAAACTTGCTGGTCCTGGTATCTCGACTACACTTCGCCGCCCCGTCAGAGAGGTTTCGAGCGACAAGTATCTCACGAACCGCGCCCACTCCTCCATTCTGGCTGATCAACTACGTGGAGAATATGAGAACCTTTTTCGAGTGGTGCACGATGCAAATTCATTCTTCTGGACCAGGCTCGCAGAGAGCGTCGACTCAGGTACCGCAAAAGAACCCAACATCTTCGCCGACTTCTGCGTTCATCATCCACAAGGCACGGAAGGCGAAGCAGACAGGGTCGTCTTCCAGTCCGTTAAATCTTGGTTGCAAGATCCCGAAGCAATTCAGATGATGCGGGATATGATCAGAGCCTTCACCCCCCTGACCTCGCGACTTGGACAAGAGTTATCAGATACTCCGGTCAATCACAACCCACTGAACATACCAGTCTCTAGAAGAATCATTCCCGGGCGTTTTTCCCCACCCACCGATGTCGACTGCCAGTACAAAGTTTACCGCCCTGGCATGCCTCAAGAGGGGGAACTGGTCTGCATCACGGCCGGACTCTGCGAGGGTAAGGTCGCTGGCTGGGCTGTCACCGTCAAGAACCCTGCCGGCAAAGTCAAGTTTGTGTCAGGCCGTCTGGAACAGCGTGGTCCAACTGGTGATACCCGGGACCACACCACCATTCGGGCCGAACTGCGTGCGGCCGTGGCGGCTCTGCGCATGACTGACTTCCACACCAAAGGGGTCAGGCATGTCATCCTTGCCACAAATTCAGCCTATGTTCCTTTTGGATGCACAGCTGTGATCCACAAGTGGCTTTCGACGAACACGTGGACAGATATGGGCAAGCCAGTGGACAACAATGATTTGTGGAACATGCTACTTGGTGAGGTCGAGCGCTTGCACAGGCAGGGAATCACGGTTCAGATTTAGAAGATTGACCGTGGAGTCAACATTGATGCAAGCGTTGCTGCCAGGGACGCTCTATCCAAGCCCGACGTCGAGATGTACCAGGATGTTGGTTTAGCCGGCTGGGACGAACACAAGGGCCGCACTCGGGTTGTTCAGCTGTCCCTGCTGAAGAATGGTCATGGCCGTGCTCCAACCACGCCAGGAGTCGCATCCCCGACTTCTATTTGGTACGATATTGCAGGCCCGCCATCGGTTGCTAGTGAATGGGACTGTACCATCGAGAGAGTCAGGACCACCGGAATGGCGCTTTCTCGACTCAAGCAAGGTCCACGAAAGATCATCATCACCCACGGATGCAAATCCCCGTTGAACAACGATCTGCTTAGCCTTCTCACCAAGCTTATCCACGAGGGTTCTACGGTGGTTATTGGAGGTGCATTTGCGCGGTCAGTCGAATGGCCGGCGCTCAACGGCTTCTTTGAGGGTTTGGAGCTGTCTTGGAAAGTCAGCCACAAGTCTGGCGAGATGTTGATCAACCGTGTACCTGGTCGTGGTAATGACGATTTGGCTGACAAGTACGTTGTCAAAACTGCGCTCCTGGAGCGGGTGAGCCTTCACGCCGCCTGGTATGCTTATGAGAAACGTCCCGGTGCGACGGCGGTTGCGTTTGTCAAGATTGGCGATGGACGCCTTGGCTTTGTTGGAGACATTGACGGGGAGAAGACCACGCGTGCCATTGTGAAGAAAATGTTGGATCTCTAACAAGTTGGTGAGGGACGCCTTGGCTTTGTTGGCGACATTGACGGGGAGAAGACCACGCGTGCCATTGTGACGAAAATGCTGGATCTCTAAATTCCAATGGGCCTTGTTGGTTCCATATATACGGCATGATGTCTGGTTGCTATGGGCTGGTTGGTTAGGGTTGTAGGCATTGGAAGATGTTGGATCAAGCGCCAAACTCTTTGGGCGGAGGCCTGATTCTAGGCGCCCAATATACAGGCACCAGTCTTCCTATATACATGTACTACTCTTGTTGGAATAGAGGCCTTAACTTGCAAGAGTAAAGGCCTTCACTGGACTAGATAAGAGGCCTTCTAGCTAGAATAAATACCTTAACTAGCTGAAATAAATACCTCGACTAACTGTAATAAATGCCTTAGCTGACCAGAATAAATGCCTTGACGAGCTGGAATAAATGCTTTGACTAGCTCGAATAAATGCTTTGACTTGCTAGAAGAAATACCTTAACTAGCTGGAATAAATGCCTTAACTGGCTAGAATAGATGTCTTGACTAGGCTGGAATAAATGCATTGACCGGCTGGAACAAATGCATTGACCGGCTGGAACACATGCCTTGAGAAAGTGAAGTTGGACTGGTGCCTGTATACCAGAGTCAGGCATTGACGAAGTCACTGGTGAGGCCCAGCAACCTTGTCAACCAGTACTTGCTGAGGAAAACTCTTTACCGTAGAATCCTGTAACATGCAGTCTTTTGGTCTGCATCGTATCATCTACACTAACAGCACCAGTCGTCGACACTCATATGCGCCTCTTGTGGTGATATGCTTGAGTCCCTAGTGGCTTCCCTTGTATTTCTTCCTCCTACCTTCCTGATTAGGTCCTGTAATGCTGCGTCATGTCATATCGTAAAGACGGCATCCCAGCCTGCGGATTCCCGTCGATTGTCAGCGCCTTCTTCTTTTCCAAACTCAAAGGCCGAATCGGATAAAAAGGGAAAAAAGGAACAACTCACCGGGGCCTTTTCTCCTTCCTCCTTGCCATTTGTCGCCGTCTCCTCCTCCTCCTCCACCTTCTTAGCCTGCCGTTCCATCCCCTTTAACATTTTAAAAAACTCATCCTGTTCCATTGCTTCCTCCGCACTATTGTATTTGAACAATCTCTCCATGTTGGCACTCGAGAGCGGGTTAATTACCTCGTGCCAGATCTTTCGTCGCATTTGGTCGCAGATGTCCAGGATGGAGTCGTCTGCTTTCTCTGTGTGGATCCCGAGGAGAGCATCGAACAGACTGCCCACGTCGGCTATCCCACCTGTTAGTCCTAGCCCGCCGAAGGGATTGCAGAGGTGTGCTGCGTCGCCTGCTAAAAGGAATTTATTGACGCGCATGTGAGGGACACAGCGCTGGTGGACTTTGTAGGGGGAGAAGTTTACGACTGTGTATTGCTCTGGTGTGGGGTTTCCGGGGAGGATGGTTTGGAACTTTTGGGGGAGACGGGAAAGGAGGTCGGAGTGAGAAAGGCCGCCGGAGATCTCGCCGTAAGTGACCCGGTACAAGTTGTCGGGTTGGATTTTGGCTACCATGTGCCAATGTTCGGGGTGGACGAAGAATTGACTGTCGTCGTAGTCTACCTTGCTTGAGGAGAGGTAGGGGTAGTAGATGTTTGTTGCTACGATTTGTTTGTCCCATGTGAAGCCGGGGAAGACGGATTCGCCAAAGAGGGTCCGGCGGATGGTGCTGTTCCCGCCGTCGCAGGCTACTATGTAATCTGCTGAGAGGGTTTCGATTTTGGGACTTGTGGGAGGAGAATGTTGGGATTGTGGCGTGATTTCGACTTTGACCCATGGTTTTTGGGCGGCTGGGTCTTCGCCTAGGTCGATCACTTTGTATCCGTAGAGAATACGGGCTGTCGGCTGGGCGAGTACAGCTGTTTCGAGGATCTTGCCTAGCTTGTGGAGCGGGAGACAGACCATTCGGTGTCGAAAGGCGGCATCGTTGTCCTGGCCTGGCAGGGGGTCCGGGTTGCGGAGAGAAACGAGCCGGGATTTGGCTTCGTCTAGCTTGCGCCAGGATACGCCGTTTGGCGAGAAGCCTTGGGATCGGATCTCGTCGAGCACGCCGGCTCGGTCAAACTCGAGACAGGATTCGGGCATGTAGTGGCTTGCTCGTGGGTTGGTGTCGAGCGTAGAAGTCATTTCGAGGAGGTCGACGTGGATCCCGGCCCGAGAGAGGAGGAGCGTCAAGAGGAGCCCGGAGGGACCGGCTCCTACGACTATGACCTTTGAGATTGCCATATTAAAGTTCAGTTGGATTTGAGTTCTCTTCTTTTGATGAAATGAGAATATGAGATTCCGGTTAGCATTTTATATGTGCAATTTTTGACTCCAGTACGCAAGAAGACGGTATAGGATTTGGTGGCGCCTGTGTGTGAGAATCCGTTGGGCTAATATGTCTTCAATAGGTAGCATGTTCGAAATCTGCCGGTCTCATGGTGAACAACCGGTTCCGAGACTCACACTGTCCCGATCCCCCGGTTCCCAATTCGTTCGCTGCCGGTTATGCATGGCTCAACACAGGTACAGTTCCGGCGGCTATTATTGTGTGCCGATTAGCAGCTAGAACTAGTTCTAGACCACAGGTCATCCGTCAGATCCTCTCTGCCGTCTTCTCGGCCAGGTAATAGCTGAAAGATACCCCTTCCCGCATTCGGCCGAATTAGGCACAACCACACTGGCCAGATTCTAAATTCGACTTTTACGTATAAGATGAATATCTCGACACTCTTGGCAGGAATATAGAGATCTTGGATGATAGAGTTGATTATAATCGTCGCGGCGGGAAGGTGGCAGGGGTTAGGGTTATGTATGTCATCATGGGCGGTGTGATGAACAGAACCAAATCATGATTCTATGTGGCGCTTGCAGCTGGCCCGGCGGTGACCCGTTGCGCTCACCGAAAGTGTGGAAATCCGAAATCACCCCTCATCCCATGCAGACTCTTCAACCCCGTGTTTCTCATTCGAAAGCTCCTCCTATTTACGACAACTGACGATTATATCTCTCTTCTAACGGAGCCTGCCGAAACACATCCACGGAAGAGGAAAAGGGGAGCGGAAACTGCGAGTGACAGTGGGAAGAGCCAAGAGCACGAACCAGCGGAATCCTCTCGTCAAGACCCCAAAGCCAAAGCCAAAGTTGACGGTGGGGAGCACCCTGAAGACGAAGCGAAAGCGTCAAACAATGGCGTGAATAAGCAAGATCATAACCCACCAAAATCGCCTCACCGACACCCCGAAGACGAAGGATCGGGTCAATCGTCTGATGAATTTGCGGTATTCTCGTCGCACAGCTCCAGTACGCACGACACGACAGCTTCGTCGTTCCACTTCCCCAGCATCCACGACTTCACAAAAGACCTGCAGTGCGCGGTGGAAGCCAGTTGGAAGACACGACAGGACTCGAGTCGTTCAAGATACAAAGCTGTCAGAGCTCTTCTAGTGAGCTGGGAGGATGACGACCTCGGGGTTGCGGCCGAATTGAGGGTACTAAGTCAACTACTCCAAGATGTCTATCACTACGATGTCGAACAATGGAAGATTCCGTCTGTGGATTCTTTCAAGGCCCTCGATAGACACATTCGGCATGCCACTGAGGATATTTGGGGTGCGAAGTCCTCGCTATTTATTCTCTTTTATGCCGGTCATGCCAGGCCAAGTGGGGGACTCGGGAGCTTTCCGCGATGGGTATCGCGACGAATTGATGGCAGAGAAGTCAATCCGCTTTCAATTCAAGTTTATTTGGAACATGCGGAATGTGATGTTTTGTTCCTATATGACTGTTGTCACTCCATTCATAGAGGAGGAGGTGACTCGTCGTCTGGGGGTGTGAAGGAGGCCTTAGCAGCGGGCGGATTCGAAACCATCGCTGCAGAGGCAGGAGTTCATTCCTTTACATATCTACTAACTCTCCAACTGGGTCGAGCAGCCGCCGACTCACAGGCCCTATCGATCAGCGATCTTCATGGGTGTTTGCTTGCTGAGCTTGGAAATCACACGCGGCGATTGGTGATGGACAACTGCGGTAAACTCATTATTGACGACAATAAGAGGCCCAGATTCGAGTCACCCATGAGAAGAACGCCGGTTCATTACTTTCTGTCGCTAAAGCACGAAAGTATAATCATTGCGCCTATGCAAGAGGCATCGCCCCCAAAGCCGCCGACGATGCCGCCACCAGGTCTTCCAAACCCGCTCCCAGTCACATCTAGTTTGGAAGCCGAGGCCGGATTCATCGAAATAACACGCGAACAGTTCCCACAAGTCATTGTGAGCGTACGGTTGCAGTCCTCGGACGTCTCAGACCAAGAGGGGTGGCTGGACTGGCTGTTAAAAGCCCCACACGATGCCAAGCACATCAAGGTTGAAGGCTGGTTTGGTAGCTTCTCAACCCTCATCCTTCTCAACATCCCTCTGCAAGTCTGGCATATGATGCCCGACAACCCGGCGGTGTCATTTGTGGGATTTGTGACTACCGAGAACCTGGCTTCCGAACTCCTCCCCAACAAACCTGGACTGAATATCGACCAGTGGCAACGCAATATCAGTGTCCAGTATCCACCATCCGTCTTCGCCGACTCTGCGGTAGAGCTCGATGGACGGCCTGTGATCTCCCAAGTTCGTCATGAATTCGCGAAAACCCCCATCGACCCTTTCAAGCTGGGAACACCTCTCTCCTTGCGCGAACGACCTCCACCACTGAAGGATGAACGGGGCCAGTACGATATGAGACTATCTTGCCCCTTTCGAAAGCGTAACGCAGTCCGCTTTAACGTTCGAGACCACCAGAGCTGCGCTATTCAGGCCTTTCCAGATATCAGCCAACTCAAGTAGGTTTTATCTCTCCCATCGATCACAAGAATGTATCTCTCTAACCCTATCCCAGACGTCATGTGAAGAACTTTCACAAAACGCGTATATCTGTATTTGCCTGCCCTCGGTGCAAGGTTGATATGGTGGATAAGATTGGACTTGAAAATCACCTCGCTGTTCCCAACTCGATGCTGTGTAAGCCGGAGGAACTACCGGCCCCAAAAAATCCCGAGGACGGAATAATGAGTCGTCAAGAAGATATCTTGAACGGCAGAAAACCAAAGAAAAAGATTGATACTTGGGATCAGTTGTGGATGACTCTCTTCCCTAACGACGATGAGGACCAAATACCCGATTCAGGTACGGTTATTTACTTCACTAACTGCTGTATTCTATCACGTTGCTCATATTCTGACATCTCTCCAGTGTTTGTGCCCCCAATGGGACTGGAGGAGGGTATAGAATTGTCGCGGCACACATGGTCAGACTTGGAGGATAGGATTCTAGCCGCCCAGCAGTCGCACGGCTCTGCATTGGAGCCTGAAACCTTGAGATACATATTCATGAGCCATCTCTTGTTTGTCAGAGAAGAACTCTACGAGAGGGCCAATCGTCCGCCTTCCTTGGCAAGGACTAACCGCGAGCGTACAAATATTACTATGACGCGGAAGTTGGATCCCATACCGGAAACGCCAGCGCCTGCCCTGCCGACCAACCCGCCTGACTCGCCGGACTCGCCGGACTCGTCCGACCAGTCTTTACCCGAGTCGCCTGACTCAGCTATGAGTTGGGCCAGAGCTGACGGCCTGTTGTGATTTTATAGGAGGCTGCTTGTATGGGTTCGTTCAGTTTGGAGATGTGGGCTTATGTGATGTAACTAGTGTACTGACGGAAGTGCTAGTTCTGAAGACTTGCAGTTAATGGATTGGTCTCATGGTGAACAACTGGTTCCGAGACTCGCAATGTCCCGACTGCTGCCTCATCATTTTGTGGTATGGTGTGCGTGGAAAGAATAGTTTCGTTGAAGGGGACCGATACGTAAGGTCCCGTTTTGGAGGTTTCGGGTCCTATTATTGTACCCCGATTGCCGGGTATGTCCAAGACAAGTCACAAATCTGCCAGGAAGTCAACATTTAGACTTCTGAACTACTAGGACTAACACTTGAACTCGATTACGACCAAATAAGTAATAGCAGTTTCTGCAAACAATTTTAGCAAATTTCACAGGGTAATGGGCTCGAGTTTTCAGGATTTCTGAACAGCCGGTGTAACGTCGAGACGTTTTCCCTCGCCCACCACAATTGTGATTCACAACCAGTTTAGATCCTTTCCTCCCATTGGTTAATGACCACCTGGACATCATGGACTTTTTGGGCTTGTTGGCGCTCGCAGAATGTGCCCCCGCGCCGCGGGCTCGCGTCAAGCTAGCCACCAGCAGCCAACAGCGGTTAGAGCTGAAAAGTCCTAGAACGCAGTGAAGGAAGAACCCGCCCCAAAATCCCCGCGTCGCGGGATATCAACCTCCCAAACACAGGATGGGCAACATCGCGGCCCACATCGGAAAACAACAATTCTTGGCTTTAACTTCCCATGGACCCACCAGGCTAACGGCGCTAGTACTAACACTTGCACGAGGATTTGAAACAGCCTCGCCGTAATCATGTTCCAAAATGGCGCCATTCACATATGCCCATTTGGAAAATCCAAGCTCACAGATCCGTCTCTTTGAGCTCATCCAGACATCTGGTCGTCGCTTGAAAGGGACAGTGATACATGTCGACCTCGACGCGGCGCATGGGACATACGACGCCCTGTCCTACTGCTGGGGAGAGCAAAACCGGCGCATTTCTATCCTGGTTAATGGCCACTCCTTCTACATCAGTCGAAACCTCCACGCTGCTCTGAAGAACATTCTAAGACAGCATGAGTTCCGATATGGTGGCGCGGGTGAGGTGCCTCGCCTGGTCATGTGGATCGACGCGCTTTGTATCAACCAGGACGACACGGAGGAGAAAAATGCCCAGGTTCCGATGATGCGAGATATCTATGCTAATGGCCGGCGCACCCATGTCTGGCTTGGACCGCATAATATCTGGACTGCGCTGGCGTTTAGGGAGGTCAGGATGCGGGCTGCTTGGGAGCGTGAGAGAGAGAGATCTCGCGACAGTCAGGAATCTGGTATTGGGTGGTGGCGATGGAGACAGATCCACCAGAACCGACGTTCCAGTAGCAGCCATGGCCAAGCAGCCGAAAGACAGCAACACAGCCCTATATCACAGAATGACTACTACTACGACGAAGTAGCAGAAGAGCAAGACCCAACTGACGGGTTTCTCACCCGTCTCATCGCCAAAGCACCCGTACCCATCTGGCTGGCTACGAGCTCTGTGCTTTCGAGACCCTGGTTCTCACGCTCGTGGGTTGTGCAAGAGATGGCCACGTCCAAGTGCATCACCATGGTCTGTGGCAAGTATCACATGGACTGGGGTGACATGGAGATGGCGTTCAAGTCGACCTCCACCTCCCCCAATAACAGTAATGCCGCCGGGACATCGATCGAGATCCTGATAGCTATCCGCCAGAGCTTCCACAATGCCGACCGCAACCGGCTCGAGACTTTGCTGTGGAGTACCAACACATTTCAAACAACCGACCCGAGAGATCGAATTTTTAGCCTGTTCGGCCTAGTTAGTCCGGATCGACATCACGAATCAGATACTGCATCCGACTCTTCACATCGCACTCGAGATATGATCCCAGATACCGGCGTCCGCGTCGATTACGCCGCAAGTATCAGAGATGTGTACATCGAAACAACCATCCAATGTCTCCGAACCTCCGGGCACGTGGGCATCCTCGCCGTCTGTCTCGGGACTCGAAAGACCAAGCTGGGCGATGATTTCCCATCCTGGGTCTTGAACCCGGACCCGTCGAGGAGTGATCCGACCGGAAACATGTCCTTTGCCTGGGCACTGCCTACTCCCCCAAGTAGCCAGGGACCCGGAGCCGACGGCGGGTGGACAGCATCCGGCCTTTCCTCGCGCTGCGAACCACAACTCGACAAGGAAAACACTCTCCTCGGACTCCAAGGCATAATAGTCGACACAGTCACTGATATTGGCCTAGAGAGGGAAGGTTTCCCAGCAGCAGGTGGTCTGCGCGAGATCTACGAACACGCAAAAACCGGCGCGCAAAACATAAAATGCTACATGCAATGGCGGGCTCTTGTCGGAGTCCCGACTTCCCCAGCTGCCAGAGAAACAAGCTTCTATCGCGGCGGAACTACTACAGGAAGCAAAACAACGCACCAAGCATTTCTCGAAATCATGTGTCCACGCTTACCAACCGACTCCCCAGACGAAGCTGCTCTCGCAGAAAAACACTGGCAGTTAAGCAGACAATTTGATCAATTCGTCACGTCCACATTCCAATTCCTGGAAAACAAAAAGTCGACAAGCAAAAATACAAAGCTAAGCAAGATACACGCCGCCAGGATCGTAGCAAAGAGCATCAAAGTCATGGGCGAAGCTCGCTTCGGCAACAGGGAGGACGTCGCGCAGGCGGCGGATTTCGAGGCCACTGATTCGTTTTCTTCTTCGCGGAGGTTTCTTGGGACGGAAAATGGGTACATCGGGCTTGGGGGAACACACGCCTCTGTGGGAGATCAAGTCGTTCTTTTTGCGGGCTCCCCGGCTCCGTTTCTGATTAGGAAGGCAGAGCCCAAATCTGATGCGGCTGGTGGTTCTTCTGTGGATCCTATTTCACCGGGACGTGTTCGGTACAAGCTTATTTGTGATGCTTATTTTGTGGACATGATGGCTGGTGAGCTTTGGGATCAGGATAAGCGCGAGACTATATGGTTGGAATAATTATAATAGTTGTAGACGGGTATCCCAAAGAAACAATGGCCAGCAAGGCAGTCACTTCTTCCCAAATCCAGTGATGGCGCCAAAGAAAGCAATGATTGCCTCAAACGGCCAAATTTCCTTCCATCCGCCAGCCGCCTTCTCCCGCTCTGTTCTGACTTCCGTCTTGACTTTATCGTATGCGCTAGGCAGACTCGTGGCGCGATACTTGATCCTCAGTTCATCATACTGCTTCTTGGGATATATATCCCAGAACTGCTCCTCCGTGTAGAAGGTCTGGCCATACAGCCACTTGTACCCACCAAGCTCTTGAACCACCTCCTCCAGTCTCATGTTCGCTGCAACCGCCTCCTCCACGTTAGGTGGCGCCCTTCCCCAAAGCCCAACATTGATCCACAAGTCATCTGACAGATCGTCTCGCCCATCCCCTCTGCCCGGCGAGAGCTGAAAGATGCCCCTCCCCGCATTAGGCTTGATGGGACACAGCCACAGTGGCCAGAGTCCAAACTCGACAGTGGCATACGAGATAAACATCTCGACATTCTTGGCGGGAATGCACAAGTCCTGAATAATGGAGTTGATCATGGTCCCTGTGGCGTGAAGCATATTAAACAGATCCCGAGTATGCATGAACCCATCAAGCAGCCAGCGGGTAAAGGTGTTGAACGGCAAGCCGAGGTAATCGAACGAATGTCGCGCGCACCAAAAAGCTCCCCGGTCGTAGCGAAACAGGTAATCCTGGATAGGAACAACATCTACCCAGCACTCGTCTAAATGAGCTTTGAGCTTGTCTTGCACGTCGCTGTAATACCAGTTATCGATGGCGCGCGAATATGTTGCCGTGACCTTTTCCGGCTCGTCCAAGATCTTGCCTGTGATGATGACGCCCGACCGGGGCGAGAACATGATACCATCGATGTAATCCCACGCGTACTTGCCCGTCACAGCGTCTACTTCGCAAAGTTGGCGGAATGTGACCGTCGCCTCGGCGGCGCTCTGGACCGAGTGATAGCTGAGCCTGACGAGCTTGGACTTGGCCGGGACAAGTTGGACCTCGAGCAAAGTGACGACTCCGAAGGTACCAAATGCGCCGGCCGAAGCATCGAACAGGTCTGAATTCTCCGCCTCGCTGGCCCAGACAACCTCCCCGTCTGCAAGGACGATCTCGACGCCGTTCACAATGCGATCAAATGTTCCCCAGCGAAAGCTGCTCGACTCCCCGCCCGTCCCGGCAAAAGCACCGCCGCAGGTGATGCCTGGGAATTCCATCACCACGGGGGGGACGAGACCGTGTTTGAGCGTCTCTTTGACGAGGGCATCCATGGGGACGTTGGGCTCGACCAGCGCCGTCTTAGTCTCTTTGCGTACTGAAAGGACTGATTTTAGCCCACTGATGTCGATCGCCAGGTCGGGGGACCGGGTCGCTCGTCGGGTGGTGTTGGTGCTGCCATGGTAGATGCGGAATGGTTTGCCTTGCGCGTGGAATTCCTTGACCCGCTTTGCGATCTTTGTTACGGCTTCGTTGTGGTGATCCATGATTGCAAGTGCCCTTGGGTGCTATGCAAGGAAGTCATGATGTGAGACGCGAGATTACGGAAGCAAAAAAAAAGTGCTGTTATCTCCGCGTGTGGTGTTGACCAATAAGACTGTGAAGATGAGTGTGACATGGTGTTTGGAGGGGTGGTTGGTGCCTGCCTAACTGTGCCCTGAAGTTCTGGACGGTTGAGCCTGTGAGAAGTGAAACTGGGCGGCAGCTGGGCAGCTGTATCACCGCACATCACACAATTTCCCCGCACATTCTCCGTACCAGGTATTACCGCAGTGTTATCACGGAGTATTCCGTCGTCTATTCCGGGATTTCGATGCTCTACCATACACCGGTATGTTGTGAACACAAACTCTTCGGGGTGTGTTCTTGTCTTTTGGGCCTACCTAGCTGGGCATAATACTTACAAGACAAACCATATGCTATTAATAAGCTAATGTAACACTTAATGTTGATGTTAAAGCTGTATTCCTCTTTGATACCTTGGAAGTCCGCTCTGTCATCTCATGGATGGGAAGTCATACACAGTATAGTGATACCAGTCCAGTCGAAGAGTGGTACGGGATACCGTACCGTACACCTGTTTTCACCGTCCCGTTGACCCCGGGTGGTACCATACCAGTATAGTATAGTTGAATTCGGTGAACCGCTGACGTAAGATTTCCCCCGTTCAGCTTCATCATAAGTCCGGAACTCTCGGCCCCCGCAGCTTTACGATCAACGACTAACCATGATCTCGCCAGGCAAGACTACATCACTGTGGGTACGATATGAGAGCCTGCAAGCTTTATAATCAGGTCTTGTGGACAATATCATTCTCAACATGGCAGATTGCCCAAGACCGGCCGATGCCAAGGATATCGTCAGATTCCCGGTACCACTCCCCACAGCGAACGGATCTCTCGGCGATTGGTAAATACATCGCTGCTGAAGAGCTGATCATCCTTCCGGTCGGGAGAGACGGGATTACGTGTAGTGGTCACGGTTACACTGAATGCAGGACGGCCGCCGCAATATGGGGCCCATGTGATACGTCGACAAATATTCTCGCCCATATTGACGCCTCTCGGTCATACAGTAATAGCTCCTTCAGGTGCATTATTCTGGGTATCGAGTCCCCCCTACTATCCTGGTGAGCTGAACAAGCGAGAAAGCGAGGAGGGGGTCAAGATGACGAGCTTCCATGATGCCGGTGAGCCCACGATATACCTAGCCATGGACCCTTGCATGCGGATTATCCGACCCAGTTCAGAACACAGCCCGCAGGTTGTCAGCACGTGAACTCGATTCGTCATGGCGGCTCTTTTGGTCTCTTACAGAGGAGAGCTTGGCAGGTTCGTCCAATGGAATTAATAAGTAATCAATCACCAGGGACTTGTCACAAGGATCCTCTGGTGTCGTCATTGACCAGAACTGAAGTATATAACACCGGCCTCTTCTTCCAGCCCATCACGGATATCACTCCCACCCAGCTCAGCTGTCCCTTTCGCCAATTCAGCCGGTACCTCTCACCAGCATAATCTCTCCGTAATGATGTACTTGACAGCCCTCCTCCCATTTATCCTCACAATAGGACCGGCCGCGGCCTCTTCCATACTCTTCAGCAACGGTACCATCATCGGATTTAAAAAGGGCACCTCCGACACACTCGACTCCCTCGAGGTGACCCGCAACGGGGATGTACTCGTAACAAACGACCGAATAGCCGGCATTTTCTCCGGCCCAGCTCCAACCTCAAACGTCCCCAATGGGACTGAAAGGATTGATATAACCGACAAAATCATATCCACCGGCTTCGTAGACACCCACAAGCACGGCTGGCAGACGGCCTTCAAGACATTGGGTTCCAACACAACACTGGCCGAATATTTCCTCAGGTACGGCGAATTCGCCACTGAGGGACTGTTGACTCCCGATGATGTGTACTACGGTCAGCTAGCCGGAATTTACGAAGCGCTCAACTCGGGCGTCACTACCATCTTGGACCATGCCCATCATACATGGAGCAATGAGACGTCGGAAGCTGGCTTGAGGGCCTCGATTGATAGCGGCGGGCGAATCTTTTGGAGCTATGCGTTCCATCATATCAAGAATTTCAGTATCGAGGAGCAGTTTGCCAATTTCAGGGATCTGGCGACAAAGGCCGAGTTTGAAGGCTCCCCGACGAGCTTGGGGATTGCCTACGACAATTTCGGACCAAATCCGGACGTTGAAGAGGTCAAGACTGTAATGGACCTGGCAAAGTGAGTAACATGCCGTCAAACAACTCCGGAGCTCCTGTTAACCATATTTTTGCAGGGAATTCAACATCTCGGTAGTAACAACGCACGCTCTAGGCGGGCCATGGGGCTGTAAGTTCCCATTCCTCCTCCCCTTGTCTTCCCAGAGGATTCCAACTTACCAAATCTTCTAGACGACAACTCCCCCGAAAACCTCCACACCCTGGGCTACCTAAACAACTCTGCCTCCCACGGGCCAGCAATAATCTTCTCCCACGCCTCCTACATAACCGCAACCTCGGCCACTTTACTGCGCCAAACAAACCAGCACATATCAATAACCCCCGAGTCAGAAATGCACTACGGACACGGCCACCCAGTCTCGCATCTAATCCAAGACCAAGCCTCACTGGGAATAGACACGCACTTCACCTACAGCGGGGACATCCTCTCGCAAGCTCGCCTCTGGCTCCAAGCCACGCGCCGCCTATTACACCAGCAAGTCCTCGATCGCTGGCATGTGCCCTCGGCAAATCCCTTCTCGGTAAACCAGGCATTCTTGTTGGCCACCCGAAACGGAGGGGCAGCTTTGCATCGCCCAGATGACATCGGCGTTCTTGCCGTCGGCGCAAAGGCAGATCTGATAGTATGGGACGGAACCTCGCCGTCGATGCTGGGGTGGCGGGACCCCGTTTCGGCGGTGATATTGCATGCTAATGTGGGTGATATACAGCATGTGCTGGTTGATGGCAAGTTTAGAAAGAAAGACTTTAAGCTGGTGGATAAGAATTATGAGACGGTCAAGAGCAAGTTCTTGGAGAGCGCGGCTAGGATTCAGGAGGCCATGATGGACCCTCGTAGGATTGTGGGCGATCTTGAGGGAAGCTTTATGAGTGGATTCGAGTATGAACGACCCCTGAGGGTTGATGTGCAACCAGGTGGTGGGGATGGGTATGGGAGGGTGTTTTTGGATTAATAATGTCACTGGTAGGGGACCATAAAGGTGATTTGTCTGGAGTTTTTTATTGCCATTTATGGACATCAAAGCAAAACTTCGAACGATTTTCCAAGTAATGATGAGATGGAATTATATTGCCGCCATGTCCAGATATCTGCTAGGAATTTGAGCCAAGATCGAAAAGAATTAAATGACCTGATTAAGATGGAAACGTTGAGATTACACGAAAATACAAGAGCATATCGGCGACTTGTTGGACACATTCCCAACTTTAGATCTTTGAGCACAATTTACCAACAATCCAAACCTCATACATGACCAGATTCGTACAAAGGCTAGTCTCCAAAGAGTGCAAGAGATGGAAAACAGCAAAAGCCGGGAAAGAAGGAAACCTAGAATACTCATTGACATCAATAGTACGGCATGGGGTAAGCAGGTTGTCGTGCATGTGTATGTTGACGAGTAGCCTGTCGGCGTGGCTGCGAAGGAGGATGGGTGGGATAGTTTTTCGGGGCCGTCGTAGATTGTTGACTGATATGTTTGGTACATGCAGCCTTCGAATCTATACATCCTGGGCTTTCAGTGCAGCCATCTGCAAGTTCTTTGGGGTCAGGAAACACGCATAAATTCGAGGAACGTGGAATGAATGGGAAGAAATGGTACATACGAAGAGAACAATACCCCGAGTAGCTCATCCTCTTATTTGCGCAATCTGGCGTTCGGCAGAGACGGTCTGACCAAGACTGTTGTCAGTAGCTCGATGAGTTTGAATCAAGGGCTTGTTCGAGGTCTCGACAACGTACGAAAGTTACACCAGGGTCCAGTGGCATGGGCTCTCCGCGGGCAATTGTATACTTTGCAAGGCTGGATGTCTATGTTCAAATCATATCGTCGTTAGCTGCTGTGTTCAAAAGCGGTTCAAAAGGCTGGGGCCCCAGACTCACGAGCAGCACAGTAGTCAGACCCTTTCTCCCTGATGCCAAGACAAGCCTTGTAGCGGCAGGAATCTAGAACGAACCCAAATTCGGTCAGTCTCGGGCTATCGTCAAAATCAGCAGGAGGGTTGGCGCACGATTTCCACATCCCTGAGACCACTTTTGTAGCTTTGCCTCAAACAAGCGTTGCGCGTGGCAACCGGGCCGCCAACATTTGTCTGCCAACCCAACACCAGGTCAGTATTCCACAGTCTCGTACCTCGATCCGGATAACCAAGACCTACGGAGACGGCAGTATGGGCTATCCCCGGTTGCTGGCTCGCTGCACGACCAGTACGAACTGCGGCAAGCTAAACCCTTGAACCGATCCTTGCCGTTATAAACGACCAGCGCAGTCGACGCGGTATCTAGACCAGCTAGACTTTCTTTTTCCTCCACAGCCTCGTGCGTCTCAAAATCGTCATCCTTGAAAGGCGTCCGTTGTGTATCTGTTCCAGCATTCGGGAAGCTCGTCTTTGGTCGGCCGGATCCTCCTCCTCGGTAGTCTGTGGCCTTTGTCAACAAAGTCGTTTTGTCCCTCTCCTCGAATCCTTTTTCGGTAACAGAAGGAAGGGCCGCCTTACGTCCGAGACAGTAATTCACATCCGAGTAATCGAGCTTGGTCGCGACACAGTCCACCACGCTGCACTTGTCTGCTCTTATCAGTCACAAAGTCGACAACGCTGGGTCAAGGGACAAACTGACGATGGATGCACCGCTCGGCGCCATCAAAAGCAATCTTGTTGGTGCAGTCGCCGTCGAGACCACCGCCGCAAGTATCTGCAAAAACTATCAGTGCCCGCCCGGTGGCTTGTGCGGTGAAGTGAACTCACGCCTGGCGCAGAATTTCCCTCCGAATGACTGCACCTCACTGCAGGGTTTCCATCTGCAGAACCGACTTGTCATTCTGGCATCCAAGAAACGGAGGCCGCGATTTCAAGTATAATTAGCGGCTGGTTTAAGTGCGCGAACGATCATGCCGATATTCGGTGGCTCGCGGATGGGACGTCGTCGAGAACCCAACGTGGTTGTACACGGTGAGATATGAGAGGAGGTGTGCACAGTTGGGCTCCCTACTTGGGGTCGCCGGCTTGGAGATCATCTGACTACAGGAATGCAACCTGCAAAGCTCCCGTCCAGCCACACCTGTGGCGTTGCACAGTACACATACATGATGCATGTAACATGTGGCACAGGAGTCGAGACTGCATGTACAGGATTCAACGGTAAAGGGTTGTCCTCAGCAAGTACCTAGGTGGCCACAAGGGACTCGACCCTGGGAAGTCATATCACATGGTGGCGCATCTGAGTGTCGAGTAGTACTATTTGTGGAGATGATACGATGTAGACCATAGACGAGCTCCAAGGAACATAGAACTTCCTCACAGCAATTGATGGACGATTTGGATCATTCTCTGAGTGGTTCTGTCATCCGTGAAGACATGGAGCGGTGAAGGCGCCCAGCAGGACAAAGTCAAGATGATGGGGTTCAGCCATCTCGGCACTAGGCTGTGTCAGTGCGACGGATGGTGCGTAAATGCTTCCACTCTATGTCTCGAAACCCGACCCAGTTAAAGCCACTGTGACCCCGGTTAGAGCCACTGTGTTCGAACCTTTTTGGCAATGGCCAGGGGCCACACCACTAAGTATTACATACAGTTTCTTTCTGACTTTAAACGCCGAATGTACTGTAAATGCTGCATTAAATGTTCTTCTCAATAACTTAGTATAGTAGAGAAGGTAGGGTAGTTTAGGAGTAGTCGTTTAGGAGCGGTCGTTTGGGAACATATAGTATTTACAGATACCTAGTAGTTAGTCAGTAGTAAGCCCGACTTAGAAGAAATACCAAAGCATTTCGAGCTAGGAAGTATCTAATGAACTCAGTATTTTTGAGCAATTTAGAGCTTTAAGAATATCTTTATTTAAATACTTGTAGAATGACTACCTTGATCAAAAGGAGATGCCAGGAATTCCCCTTAGATTTGGCCAGCAAATTACCTTTGTATACTGTTCTCAAAGGCCCGGGGCAGAATACAGTGGCTTTAACCGGGGTCATAGTGGCTTTAACTGAGTCGTCGAAACCTCATGCTGTCTATGCATCTCCATCTATTGGGTGTCTATGCTGTTTCGTGTGTCTGTGGTTGAGCCTCTATGATAACAATACAATGTCATAGACCAACGTTAAACAACCGGACCATCCTGCGCAAATCAATCCACAGTCTCTATGTAATTAATATTTCCTTTTTCACCCCCAGTGGTCCGACAAATTACTGCTTCAACTTCTTGTTACCCAGGTTAACCAAATCACCCAGCCCAAAGCCCTTGTCCCAGCCTTTGCCGTTCTGGCGAGCTTCCCGGACGCGCCAAAAGACGGAACCCTTTTCGGAACATCATGTTAGTATGTAGACTGACCCCAGGCGTATTCAAAACAGATCAAACAAAGCCCACTTACATCATATGTTTGGCGAAGGTCTTCCTTCGACACCTTGCCATCTTTCTGGAGAAGCAGCCAGGTAGTGCCAAACTCAAAGACAGCCGCAAACCACTGTCATGGTTGTTAGCAGAAGTCACGAGACCCAGAAGATCCATACCTGGATCAGAACATTGAACTTACACCAAACGGGTCAACAGCCACACGGTTCCCCTTGATCAGACCAAAGAGTTGACGACCGGACAAAGCCCCCTCGTTTCTCAGGTCGTACCTCGCAAACATATCCTCAAATGCCTGCGGGATAAACCTCCCCTCGCGATCATACGCCCCGGAGTCAGAGCCATGCTATCTCACGTCAGTCGGCGAGAACTGGAAATGGAAATATATTGTCGATGGGGAGTCATACCTTGGCTTTGTGGATGGTTCCAACATAGATGCGGAAAAACAAGTCTGGGATATACGAAGAACCCAACCTGGTCGGGTACGAAAAGCCAAAGTGGATGATGGTCGCCGCGAGGATCGAGAAGAAGATGTTGAATCCAAGCTCCCGGAACCCGACGTATGTGTCTACCGGCCAGATGACGCCGTCATTGTCGCGATCCCAGTAGAGAACGTGCTGTTGAAGGACTGACTGTAGTTGACAAAAAGAAATGGTCAGTCTCGTGCAGTCATGTTGTTTGGCAGGTGGTCAAAAAGGGGGGCGAAGGGCTTACATAATCCTTGAGATTGTCGGCATACCCGCCCTCGCTGCCGTTCGGGTGCGTGGTAGACGGGGCCAAGTTGGCACGTCCGATGGCGGGCCTCTCGATGTAGGCCTCGGCATCGATGGCTTGTCTGCGCTGGGCCGTGATGGGGGCATTGGCAGCTGATTGGTCAAAGTTGACGTTTCCAAGAGGATCGTCATGGGCCGTTGACGCGATCGAGGGAGACATGTTGATCCCGTGATTCCCGTCGGCGTGCGTGTGCCAAGAGTCGAGGGGTTTCTGATGGAGTTGGCTTGGATGAAAGTTTTCGGCGTGTAAGTGACCAATCAGAAGGGACATTGGGAGAGCTCGAGATCTCGCAATTTTTTCCAATCAGAAAGATTGAAGATCCGAGAGAAAGATTCTGAAAGGCGAGCAAAAGGACAAGCAAAAAAAAGGGTTGAGAACCGTTACGTCTTGCTGTCGTGACACTCTCATTCCAGTGACTTTGTTCGGCCTTCATCTCACCTCATGACGTCATTGAGTCCGGAAGTGGATGGGAAAGAAGCCTCATTGAGCCAACATGTGTAGATAAACGAAAGCCAGTTCTAGACCACAGCTCCTTCCTGTGACATGTCTTCTAGACTTATTTCTCACTAATTCCCACCTCTTGTATTGTTGTGAGCGACTTCCTACCATAGACCCGGGGAGGCACTGGGAGGTTTCCCCTGCATCGGGCTTCACCTGCTGTGGCGCCCCTCTGCTCCACTCAGAAAGACACTAATAGCCTCCGTGAATGCGCCTTCTGCTGACACCATGTGGCCCATCATCCGCCAGATGGAGAACATTTTGAGATATTCACATGTTAATGTTATGTCAAATTTTGACTGGGGATACACTCTGGTGAGCTCTTGTCTTGATATCGCTGACAAAGAACCTCCATCACTCCAGGCTTGGCCCCATTATTCAGCTTCTGGCCGCTTCCCGAGACAAGCCACTTCGTCCGCTCGGGCGGGTCAACAGCCCGGAGACTTTCTCAGCCTCCAAGACAGGGTCTTGATGTTGAACATAACGACGTTCTTTTGAGCTGTTCTGCAATGGGCTAGTCAAAGAACCTGACTGTTTGATAGACAGATACCGCTCCTATGTCAATGGCATTATGGCCCTCTGGTAGGTGATTCGTGTGTAACTTGATGCCTTGATTGTGCTGTCCTTTTAAGTCCGAGGACCGAGAAATACCCGCCAATTGTACCAACAAAGACGCCTAAATTCCGGTGCCCGCGCCGGAAACGACCCACCGGACGTACGTTGTTGCGGTCCTGCCTATCAGAATCAGTGTTGAACGAATCCTTCGGCCGCCAAATGGCCAAATCCGTCCTTGCGTTTCCTTGGTGACCCACTCGGTAGAGTGTACGAAACACACATTGGTAATCCCCTTGTTTGTCATAGTAGACGATCTTGAACACCGGGATCGCGACTACCGTAGCCGCAGGCGTACAGTAACCAGTTGATCAATTGTGTTCGGTGATGTCTCACGTAACAAAAGGAAGCCATTCTAACGAAGGCCACGTTATCAGAGTTTTCCGTGTGGTGGCTCGTGGCTAGTCCACTCAGTCTAACCACAAAGGGGGTAGATCGATGCATTCGTCGCGTTCGTCGTGTTCGTATTCCAACATCAGGACATCAGATAATCGCGAGGAGAGAGCAACAGGAGCTCTGACCTTGTTACCTTCCTCCATACACTTTCTCGCCAACAGGAAGGCGAAGTGCAGAATAATTAAAAATTCCAGTGGTGCTGTTCGACATAAAAAGAGTCTACCACCCACCTCTTTGATCCAGTCCAAAATCTCGTCGTCATCATCGTCATCGCTCACCCCGCTCTCACCTTCAACTTCACCACTACATCAACATCCGACTTGAACACGACTCCAAGAAAATACACAAACCCAACTACAACTTTCCCAACAAACAAGAATGGACAAGAACATCATCACAGTCTTTGGAGCCACCGGTGCCCAGGGCGGCTCCGTCGCCGACATCTTCCTCACCGATCCGGCCCTGACCATCGACTGGACCGTCCGGGCCGTGACGCGTGACATCCAAAAGGACTCGTCCAAGAACCTCGCAAAACGCGGAGCCGAAGTCGTTGCTGTAAGTTCGAACGACCTTCCTTCCCTCCTTTCACCAAAAACTTACCAACCATACACACTAGGCCGACCTCAACGACGCAGCGTCAATCCGCAAAGCGATCGACGGCTCAACCGCCGTCTTCGCAGTAACCAACTACTGGGAGTCCATGGACGCGGCCAAGGAAATTACCCAAGGCAAAGCCCTCGTCGACGCCGCCGCCGCGACCCCCACGGTAAAGCACTTCATCTGGTCCTCCCTCCTCGACGTCAAGAAGCTCTCCAACGGCGCGCTCCCCAACGTCTACCACTTCGACTCCAAAGCCGCCGTGGAGTCCTACGCCCGCTCCCTGCCCGACTTCCCTGCGACCTTCTTCATGCCAGGCTTCTACCTGTCCAACCTGCCCGGCCAGACAATCCGGCAATTCGAGCCCAATGGTCCCTGGACTATGACTTTCCCCATCAAGGACTCGGCTCCCATGCCGTATTTCGATACCAACGACACGGGCTTATTCGTCAAGGCCATTGTTCTGAACCGCGATTCTGTCCTGGGAAAGCGCATCTACGGGGCAACCGAGTATATCACGCCCAAGGAAATCATCTCCCAGTTTCAGGAGGTTTTCCCAGAGGCTGGCAAGACTGCGGCGTATAATCAGGTCCCGCCCGAGGCGTACAAGAGTCTCCTCAAGGGAGCGGGCATGCCCGACTTTGCGGCCCAAGAGCTGCTCGAGAATTTCTTGCTGTTTGAGCAGTTTGGGTATTTTGGTGGGGCCAGTCTGGACGAGACCCACGCTCTTTTGGGCGAGGATAAGGAGAAGCTGACTACTTGGAAAAAGCATGCCCGGGAGTCGAAGAAGTGGGGTGTTGAGATGAAGTAATTAGATATTACCACAGTGCCTACCTACTTAACCTGCTGGTTGGATTGGGATATCAATGCCTCTATCGAGTGTCAAGGAAAAAGTATATTCAATTCCATTGGTATCGAGCAAGACTAGAGGTATTAGTGCTGAACAAACAACGAATCAAACCAAATCATACCAGGCTGTTGTTATCCCCTTGCCTACTCAAGTCCATCCTTTGTTTTGGCTGTGGTTTTTGTTCCTTTTTCCCAAGTTTGTGCAAGCACCCATTGAACCTTTTCACATTATATCGACAAACAGCACCACAAACAAGCATCCATGATCCTCCAATCCTTGTCAACAATGATCCGAAAAGCCTACCAAGTAAAACATATTTACTCATCCCAGACAATCTTCATAGTAACAGGGAAAGCCGTCAAAGCACCCCAGTCCTCTCTCAGATAAGAGACAGATCCGTCCTCGTTGGCAATCTTCTTCAAGACGCCCTGAGGCCCCGGCGCCCGTCTGACATTCTTGCGACGGAACAAGGCGCGGAACATCTCCGTCAGCGCAATGTGACTCACCTCGCGGCCGAGATACCCGTGGGCCTCGGACGGAATGACGCTATAGCTCTCGAGCGGCCTAGACGGATCAACCTTGTCCGGGTTGGAAAAGTATCGAGCGTCTTGGCGTGCTTGGGCCTGCTTGTGTCTGTGTTAATACTGATGACTCGTCAAGGCAGTAAAAGAAGAAAAAGGGGGAAAAAGAAACTTACAGCGCTCAAAAGAAGCTTATCCCCTGGTTGAACACGCATCTCCTTGTCCTCCTCCCTAATAACCTCCACCGCCCGAGCAGAGCGATACACGCCGGTGATACCGCCCGACAACCTCACGCCCTCGAGCGCATAGCCCAGCAACCGCTTATCTACCTCCTCAGACTCGGGCATCCTCGCCAGCTCATGGATCTCGGCCAAATGAGCCTGCCCCTGAGGAGACAAGTAAAAGTCCACCGCCTGGGCAAACACTTCTCCCTGCGTGGGAACCGTTGCCACGACGATGGGTAGAATCTGACCCCATGCAATGTCATGCTTGCTCAAGCCGACCTTGGACAGGCCACTAATCAGACCAGCACCATAGGCAGCAAGTGGGTCGTTCTTCTTGGAGGAGCCAAACATGCCCTTGGAAGACTTGACGATCCCCTCGATGACGGTGCCTAGCTGGTTGACCACCGTCCGCGCAGCCTGCCGGACGGGATATGACTTGACGGGGTCATTGTCGTGGAACAAGGCCGAAAAGATGACAGACAAGACGGCGTACAGCTCGTGGTCGGAGTACACACCACCCTTGGGGGACTCTTTGGTGGTGAGTGGCAGACCGAACAAACGAGCTGCGACATGCACGGGAGCGAGATTCCCCACGTCACGAACAAGATCAACCAGGTTATGGCCTGCCACCTTGCAGCTGTTGGCAGTGAGGAGCTGGTCTGTCACCTTTCTGTAGAATTCTTTGACTTGGGTAGACCAGTTCATCCCTGAACCAGTGACGAGCTGCTCATGGATAGCCTGGCGTTCGCTGTCATGCGAGGTAGCATCCGCGGAGAGGTTGAACTTGCGGCCTCCCTCGGCCATCAGTGCCTCCAGATTGGTGTGCCAGCCCGCAGTGTACCGTTCGTGGCTCTCTTGGACCTGCTTGACGGCACTGTAGCTAGTCACCACGGTATGCTTGGCAATCCTGGCAGGCCGGCTAAAGTCAAACAGATCCGCCCGCTTGAGGTCCTTGAGGATCTTCTCATTCTCGGAGGGAATCACCATCGGGTAGTGTGCGTACACCGAGTTATTCCGGAAGTGGTCCGGGAAAGCCCGGATGAAGAGCTTGTAGAACACGCACCCGTGGTTGATGTTCAGGTCATACTGCACTTCGTTGTATCCCCAGTTTGTCAAGGCGCGGGGGTGATACTCGGTGGTGTAGTGGCGATCACCTCTGACCAGGCAGACGGCATCGGAAAGCACCACGCGAGAGATGGTATACGTGG
The DNA here is from genome assembly GCA_033297075.1 of Rhypophila decipiens. Taxonomy (NCBI): domain Eukaryota; kingdom Fungi; phylum Ascomycota; class Sordariomycetes; order Sordariales; family Naviculisporaceae; genus Rhypophila; species Rhypophila decipiens. The sequence continues at coordinate 80,526 of MU858201.1, forward strand.
GGCAGATACCGACACCCGGAGCCATCGGCCTTTTGTGTTCCTCGGCGACCATGCCGGGGTAGAGCTCGACAAAGTCCGGGTGGTCGTAGAGATGGCGCAAGGAGCCAGCCACGCCGGGGTCGGAGTTGATGTCCTCGAATGTCTCGTACGGCTTGAGACCAAAGTGCTTGCGGAACTCGTTCAGCCCAGCCACGTTCCACTTGCGGCTCTGGATGATGCCCAGGATCTCGATGGCGCGCATGGAAGCTGGGACGTTTCGGGCGCCGAAGGAGCCGGCACAGTCCTCGACAGCGTCGCTGATGCAGTTGACCAGCTCGTCATCGTTGAACTTGCCATCAGAACCTCGCTTGAACTTGGAAAAGGGACGGTCCAGAGGCTCCTCGGGGATCATGGCCTCGAACTTGGAGAAGCCCATGATCAGTTCGTGGACTGAGATGTCGGAGGCAGGCTTCTTGAAGAGATCAAAGTAGAAGTCTTCGATCCACTTGTCGTCCTTGGCCGAGACGCACGAGTGCCATCTGTAGCAGAGGTTGAACTCGGCAGAGCAGACATTGCCGGTACCACGCTCGGCGCCTTGACTCGTGCCGACGTCGATGCCCGTGTCCTGGCGGGGGTCGAGTGTCCAGGTGGTATCGATACGGTTGAGCTGGCAAAAGTGTCAGTAAGAATTGTAGGTACTGGCATTACTCTTGTGGGTCTTACGTTGACAATGTTGCGCACATAGTCCAACAGGGTGATGTTGATGTACAACCTGGCATCGTGAGTTAGCAAGGAGCTGAGAAAGAAGCTGTGAGAACACAGGGTCAACAGTCACTTACCCACTGGTAACCAGCCTAGCAGTCTGAAACAGATCCTCGTCGTACTTCTTCCACGCAGCCTCGGCCTTCTCTCCTTCGAGATTGTCCGCGGGCTTGGTGAACTTGCCGTCCTCATTGATGGCGGCAAGCTTCTCACAGACATTATTGTGGAAGCGGTTGAACATGATCAGCAAGACACCCACACCAGGCGGCATGCCAAGCAGACGCTTGTCAGCAAAGGCATCAGGTTTGAGCTTGCCGTCCTTGAACGTTCGGATGGTGTCTTGCATGGCCTGGTTGCTGCCATACAGCGGCGACAGGTCCAAGTAAGACGATGTCTTGTTCTTGGTCATGTCTCGGTAGTCTGTCCAGAAGAGGTCTGACAGCAGCCAGTTAGCACATGTGTCTGGAGTATCAATGCAAGAAACACAACTCACCGTGGATAATGATACTAGCCCAGTACCAGAGAATGCTCGAAACATTGTTGGGATGTTTCTTGTACTCGTTCCGCTTCATGACAGAGTCATAGACCAAAGCTGGGTCTGGCAGAGCACCTTGTCGAATGACATTGGGCCGGACAGAACGTGCGTAGGGGCTTCCAGCGGCGCCCAGTTGTGGGAAAATGATGTTCTAGAACAAGTTAGTGTGGCCACGCATCGACGAGGGAGCAGAGCTACAAACATTGTAGGAGCCGTCGGCATGTCTGTAGACAAACTTGTCACCCAGATACATGGAAGGCGGGTGCTCCAGAGTGTACCACAGCTCGCCCAGGAAGCTGTTGGTCAACTCGACTCTGGTTTTGCTGTGGCTGGGAAGGTTGGCCACCATCTGGATCACGCGCTCCATGATCATGGTCTTGTCATCGCTGAGTTTCTCCCCCTTGAGCTTGGCCTTGAGCATGTTCTTCAACGTCTTGTAATCTGCATGCCATGTCAGTACAGGTCACCCAAAAGTCCCGAGATTTGGCCTGTCAACATACCTGCAAGACGCAACGTCTTCAAGTCGTCCTTGAATTTGCCCCATCTCTTGTTCTCACTGAATGTGCCCGCTCCTTGTTGGGTGGGCAATGGGTGGACAGTTGCTTGGATAATCTGGCGATGCTCATCAAAGGCATTGGCAACACCCTCCTTGGTGGGTTTGGTGTGGGCAACCTTTCGTGGTGAGGGCCTTGGTTTGGCTTGACTTGCTACTCTCTCAGACTGGTCCTCGTGGTTGGACGGGGTGACTGCTTTAGTGCCATTGCTCAGTGGCCCGTGACCATTGGTGCCATTGGTGCCATTGCTACCGTTGACACCGTTGCTGCCACTAGAGGGCGACTGTTCCTTATCGTAGTTCGACATGGCGATGCGCTATGAGGTGATGTCGACCGATGAAGAGAGAACAGCGAGAGCTTGACGGCGACGGTGGACGGGTCGATGAAGAAAAGAAAACTGCTAGTGGGGATAATGAAGGTCACGCTCGGGAACAGACAGCTAGCACGGCATGAGCACAACAGCCGCTGAGGAACCTTACGGAAATTTCCAAGGGTTCATAACTGGCTCTGTACGTTGTGTGATGTCGCGTCCGAAACCCCCAACCACCCGCGGCGCGATCTCCTAGCCACTATGGCGGGGGTGTCTCACAACTTCAGGAAGGGATTGTCTAGATAATTCACTCTGGGTGTCTAGAGACGCTCGCCGAGCTTTGGCTGCACTCTCGCTAGTCCTCAAAGACGTATGGCCAGAAGGCCGGCCTGTGAGTCGGTGACAGGCATGGCCGGTTGAGAGTGCATGCCGTCGAGCGAATAAGGACCGCATCCCGAAAGCTATCTCCAATCCAAGCTGTGCAATGCAGATCACTTGGAGGATCGATGCGCCGAGCTAAGGGTAGTTGAGCGGGTGAGCATCGTGGGACAGGGTTGCTATCCGTGAATCGCGGCTGCACTAGGGCTACTAGTCGGGGCCTGTGACCTGGCAGTGAGATCGTCCTGCTCGTCTGGGCAAGCTCGGGTTGTACCCGACCCATCTGAGACTGTTTTGGGTCCGAATACGGAGAGCGGGAAGAAAAGAAGCGACAAGAAGGGGACGGTCCGCCACTTGGCCAGGGCTGAAACATATCCAATAAAACCAGCTGAGCAGACAAAGTGCCGATCATTGCAGTCGACTGTCCAAATCGGGAATCCCTTACTTCCCACATGCCAGCTGAAGGCCGAGGGTCTGATATGCTACACGGTAGTCATTGGATGTCATAGTTCGAATGCCCCACTGCTGCATGATGGAACTCATCCGAGTAGGTAAGAGACGAACGTAAGGAGCCAATGGGCCAATGGGAAGTGCATCGACATCTCTTCGCTCCAATTCCATCTTGAACAACTTTCTCTGCGGGCGACTGGGCGTTCGGCAAGACACGGCGCGGTGGACTTGGGATCGGCATCATGGTGCGAGATGGAGATCGGCCCAGCCTGTGGCCGGTATCATGAGGTCAAAAGGCGAATAGGAGCTTGGGATATGGACTGAGACATTCCCCGCTTCGTGAGAATGGTGAGCAATTTTCGTCTCGCACGTCTTCCTCACTATAGTGCGATGACGGAAACTTGCATACGTACAAGACGCCAAACCGAGTCTTGAGGCCCGAATCTAACTGGCCACCTAGGATAAATGTGATGGAAGCCGTGTCTGTCGTCTACCGATGGCTGCTGTGGTGCGTTGCCCAACTTGTAATTCGAACAAACTGTATCACCCTCGTGCTACCACATCTCCAGGTTGTTACACGCAGTAGGATCCCGTCTCATACACGATGGATAAGTCGCATCTCGCGCCAGATCCTCGGGATGCTCGTCCTCGAGGAAGAAGCACGGAAAGAGAATCAGCGTCTGATCCTCACGAGGAATACTTCTCAGCTTCAACTCAACATCTTCCGTTACCACACAGCACAATGCCTGAAGGAAAGGACGATGCCCGTGGCCGACGCAAACCACGCAAGCTAGTCCTTTGCTTTGATGGAACTGGAAATAAATTCCATGGCGATGACAGTGATAGCAATATCTTGAAGATATTCCGCATGCTCGATCGAACTGCCTCAGATCAGTTCCACTACTATCAACGTAAGTTCCAAATCTCTTCTTCTCACGATGAATCCCGAGATTGACATCAGAGATAGCCGGCATCGGTACCTATGTTGTGTCCAACAGTCTCACACACACCAGTACCTATGCCCGTATCAAGTCATGGTACATGAAGGCCAAAGACTCAGCCATCGGGTCTTCCTTTGACCACCATGTTGTCGGAGGCTATCGTTTCCTGATGCGCTTCTACAACCCCGGGGATGAGATTTACATCTTTGGCTTCTCTCGTGGTGCCTACATCGCCCGGTTCCTGGCAGAAATGCTGGATTACTGCGGGTTGTTGAGCCATGGCAACGAAGAGATGGTGACCTTTGCCTGGAAGGCGTTCTCCAGCTGGCAAAGCCGCCGCGACAATGACACCGAAGAGGGCATCAGGAAGCGCAAAGAGATGTACACCTTTATGAAAGGCTTCCGGGAGACATTTTCTCGGCCGGTTCGGCGCATCCGCTTTCTTGGCCTCTTCGACACCGTCAACAGCGTCCCGCGCTTCGAGACGGCCTGGATGGAACGAAGCAAATTTCCATACACAGCAAAGACGAGCGCAAAAGTCATCCGGCATGCCGTTTCAATCGACGAGAGAAGGGCGAAATTTCGCCAGGATCTAATATACCAGAGCGACCAGGCCAAGAAGACGGGCAAAGAACACCATTCGGCCAGTGCCAAGATGCATGAGCTGTCGGAGAAGTACCGGAAGCGCCACAGTACTGTTGGTGGGCACCCGGCAAGCAAGACAGACAATCGTGGCCGCCGTCCTACCCTTGCCGTTCCGGAAGATGTGGCTCCCTACCGTGCCAGGTCCAGGTCATCACGAACACATCGAACTCAGAAGACCGAGGGCTCCGTAAGAGACTTTGCGAACCATGACGGTGTCTCTGAGACGTCCGTTGCGCCTCATCCGCACGATGACGATGAGGACGATCCGGCCGAATCCGAGGATGAGCATGATCAGGACATTGACGAGGTGTGGTTTGCGGGCGGGCATGGAGACATTGGCGGTGGATGGGACACTACCCCTGGAGAGAAGCCTGCAAGTCATATTCCTCTGGCATGGTAAGCTTACACGTCAATCTTCTGTATTGCAAATAATTATGGTGTGCTAACGTCGGCGTTCTGTAGGATGGTCCGTGAGGCGACCAAGGCTGGGTTGACGTTCGACCCAGACAAGGTGAAGGGGCTGGGATGTATGAACTGGGAGGAGGAGGAGGCGGCTTCGAAGCCACGGTTCACTTGGGAAGACTCGACCGCCACCCAAGCAGACGACCATGCGGACCCTCGTCCAGTTCCTGATATCATGATTAGAGCTCCTAGTTCCAGCACGCCCAAGCTGTTCCAAAATGCCACTTTCAGCCACGACGAGAAAGCCAACTCTGACAAGAATGTCCGAAGAAAAAGCGAGAGCGAACCACCGCTGAGCTTCAAGGACATGATGCATCAATGCCACTGTGCGCGCATTCACGACTCTCTCTCATACGAATGTGGTCTGGGCTGGTCGACTGTGCTTGGCTGGAAGGTGATGGAGTTTCTCCCACTGCGAAGGATGGATCTGCAACCGAACGGAGAGTGGAAGCCGATTCGATGGCCTCTTCCCTGCGGCGAGGTCCGGGATATTCCTGACGGCGTGCGGGTCCATGGGAGTGTCATCCGACGGATGCAGCGCGACGAGAAGTACCGACCGGGCAACCTGATTATCGGAGGCGGTGGGAGAGGAGTGCGGTTTGCGAACGACCAGTATCGTCATGAAGATTGGGTTTGTGTCGAGGGCGAAAATGATCCGGTGGGAGAGATCTGGATGAAGAAGAAGGCGGCAGAAAAAACGAGCGAGAAAGCTGATTGAGTAGTTTGCCTTTCGTGTTGCAGATACGATATGCAGGGAAATGTCGTGGAACAGACAGGTCGGGACTGCAGCATGTCGCAAAGCTAGTAGGTTACGAATGATGAATGCTTCTGTTTTGACATTTTGATGGATCTGCTGTACTTGGTGAACCTCGGGCCGGTCACGGCACCGGTGACATGCCACTTGACCATGTGGAACCGGTCTAGACTTTGGCATTGGGACGGAGATGATGTGATGCTGTACTCCTTCCTTAGGACATGACTGTACCTGAAGTGTCACCCATCTTACACGTGTTACGTGTATGGGTCCTTCTACGTACCGCACTTACGATTACCTAACATTTCTTACCTGCCTTACTTTGCTTTCCTTTACACGGTTTTCTACTGCTTGAGAACCACTGAAGCAGGTCTAATATCTCATAATTCTCATTCACCTTGATCATGTTTTTGGTCCTCCGTTTTTACCTGCTTTCTGTCTCCCGATCTGACCAAGATGCAACACCCCGACTCATCTGACAACCGCCACCAAGATGGGTGATGTTTTGAGCCCAAGTGCTGAGCATGGCTTGGATGGCATGGGTCATATAATGAAGCCCATCAGCAGCGTGGCAGCCATGGCTTGCACAAACGACGGAATACGATGGACTTACAGTGATGGGGAAGTCCGCATCAAAAGATATTTCATGCCAGCGTCGAGGACTTTTCGGCTCCTCTTCGTGCTCATCACCACAACAGGAAGCAGAGATGGGCGGCATCACCATGTTTGCTACAGCAGCAGCTGCTGCTCTGGGCCTGCTGTTGGTGGCTCCATCGAAAACCTACGCCCACGCTTTGAATACCCCTCCACCTGACGTCGCCCCCGAGTACCACACCGTCTTCAACGATCCCACTGCTGCTTTGAATCCCAAGCACAACAGGTTGTGCTACGGAAATGCCCTGGTGTGGCTCGCCGAGTGGCCAATACCGTTGCACTGCACCGCAAGGGTCGCTCATCAAGCCTCAGCTTTCTGTAGCAGTTATTTGCATATCGCCAAGACGACAACGACGACGACGGTATTCAACACCGAAACCACTACCTTCCAGACCACCACCACTGCTACTCAGACTTCCACGTCCAGAAGCACTGAACTCGTAACGACAACCTTGACAACAAAGACCACCTCCACAAGCGTCTCTACAACTACCACCACATCGCCAACCTCCACATTCACCACAACTGTCTTCACAACACCCGGTCCAGGTGATCCTGCATTCCCGCTCCTTGTCAAAGCCAGGCAAGCAGGTTACCATCATAACCAGTACGACTGTCCGGACCTATCCAAGAAACATCTCGAGTATCGGCCAAGCGTCCTCCTCCACTTTGCCTGCGCCTGTCTAGGCATCTACCCAAGCGACCAGCACACATCTACATCAACCCAACAAACAACCACCACCATCACAACCGTCAAACCAAAATTCATAACAGTAACCACCACCACGACAACGACAACAACCTCGACCACACCAACCACCACCACAAAAAGCACAACAACAACCACCACCACAACCACAACCTCCCCAGTAGTAGCCACCGCAACAGCAATAGTAAACTACTGCGACATATCCTACAGCGGCGGCGGCATAACCCCGGGCAACACAATCCTCCTCCCAGGAGGCAACTTCTCCATGCTCACGGGCCGCGAGTGCTGCACCATCTGCTTCGACACTCTCAACTGTGTCGCCTCGGCAATAGGACTAGGCTACTGCCAGCTTCTCGTCAAAAACGAGCCCCTCAACGGGACATCCACCAGCAACCAGTGTCCACTGGGCATCGAAGACTATCCCGTCGAGCCAGGCCCGGGAACATTGTACCTGGGTCCTTGTGGCATCGGGTCGAACAAATACTAAACCAAAAGCTTCAAGTTGAAAATGGCGTGTGGAGTTGATAGTTCACACTCCCTTATGTCAATTATGTATCGGTGCAAGATAAGATGTATATAAAGAGATACTGAATATAGATATGGAGACTAGACAGCATAAAAAGTGAGAAAATGCAGTTCGGTTTTGAAGGTGGAAAAGAATGCCGATGCTTCCATCCAATGTAAGACGAAAGGTGAATTAATCAATCGTCCTTGTAAATACTCAGATGGAAGAAAAGTCCTCGTCTTGAGAAAAGTACGGACAAACTAGATACAAATACGCGAAAGGGCATGTCGAGCTGTTTAGAAGCGAAAATCACAAAGGACTCCATTCCCAAAGACGCCTTGCAATAAAGAGTTCTTTTACCCATTTAAAACATGTACTCAAGTACTGGTACAGAGACTATATACAAGAAAACGAATGACCGGGAAAGGCCTACAAAAGTATATACAAGTAATTATTAATACCCCAAACCCCATAATTACCATTACCATTACCCAATAACCAAGCCATTAAACAAGAAACCGGGGGTATAAGCCTGCCTGACTGTCCAAATGTCACCATGCAATCCATCATCATCAAATCTTAGCTGCAACTCATCATGGCGCAGCATTGCTCGCGCAGCTCCATGGAGCTGTGCCCTTGTCCTGGGAAATCACCTCTCCGGCGCTCCACAGACCAAGGACACACAGCAGGAATCCAACCAACACTAACCCAATGTTGATAGAGAACAGCAGGATTCTCTTGGGGCTGGTGAACCACTCGCCATAGTACATCCAGAGCCACAGCATGCCGGGGATACCAAAAGAGAACCAACTGGCAAACAAGGCGCACATCAGACCAAGCAGGTTGTTGAACACGGGAATGGACTGGGCAATGATCCAGGCAATGGTCCATACCAGGGCGGTGATTCCGAGCCAGCTGATGTTGCCCAACCACGTCTTCTTGACCAGATGCTTGCTGTCCTTGAATATGCGCACAAACACATACCGGGCAGCGACATGGCCATAAATGACACCGCCGATGACGATAGTGGGGATGGCGATGCCCCAGATGACCTTGCGGACGACGTGGGAACCAGCGGCAGACAAGGCCGGAGCGGGAACGTCGGGGCCGACAAAAATGTAGATAACGACCGAGGCGACGATGTACAGAACCGTGTCGGAAATTTGCAGCAAAGCCAACGCCTTGGGCCAGTCCTTGGGGTTCTTCATCTCAGTCAAGACATTGAAGAAGCACGAGTGGCCGCTGAAGGATGCAGCAATGTTCGCAACGCCAAGGAACGCAGAGGTAAAGGGAACCTTGCGCGAGACTTCGAAGGCGGTGGAGCCGATAGGTTTTTCGATACCCACGTCGATCATGGTGATCAGAACAGCGGTAAAAACGGAGGCGAACGAGACGAACGAGTAGTGTCCGGCGGCGCGCAATGTGCGGGGGACGTTGCAAGCCCAGAAGAGAGCCAGACCCACGACACCCCAGACGATGGTGCAGGCGGCGCTGTTGGTCAAAGTGTTGAGGCAGATGGTCCAGGTGAGGATGTGGCTGCCCATGACAAAGACCAGGAAGAGCGTCTGAGCCCAGCCAAAGATCTCTTGGAACAGGGGACCGCAGCCGATCGACCGGCCCATGATCTCGACAGCATCACCAAAGTTCTCGACCCAGTTGTACTGCGCCTTGAACTCGCCCATCACCATACCGGCATACCACGAGAAGAAACTGAGGACGATCATGACGACGATGGCGGGCGCCAAGCCAAGCGTGGCTACCACAGAGGGGAGGGAGAGGATACCGAGAGAGACGGTTTCAGCGACCATGACGACACCGGCTTGCCTATGGAGAGGTAGGTTTGTGAGTCACATGCCTTCTGCGCTGGTGGTGGGATTGGAGATACATACCACCATGTTAGAGTCTTGTAGTCAATAGACTCTTCTTCGCCGTTCTGTGTTGTCTCCTCTTTCCCCAAGTCGCTCGCGGACGACGAGTCGATATGAGCGCCGATGTTTCCGAGTTCCGCGTCCTGGAGGGCATCCTGGCGCTTCTCTGACTTCTCGGCCGAAGAGCCCATCTCGGCGACGGGAGTTGAGGTGTGCGTCGCCATGTTGAAGTGATGCTCTGAACTCGGGACCAGTGTCACACAGTCTCTCGCTCTCTGTTTCCCCGGAAACTGGATGGGATTGTCGGAATGGAGATGGGAATGGGGAGGGTGAGGATGAAAACTGTGACCGGACTGCGGATGTGGTCAAGCTTTTAAAGTTATCCGAAACTCAATCCTCTTTCCCCGGACGGGTGCTGCAATTTGCCCATGCTTGATGTAACTCTGCCGGAATCGGATGAACAGATCCATTTGTCACAGGGATTTTCCTCCAACATTTTGGAAGGGCCGCAGGCTGTCGAGGCAAGTCCGTCCGTTCCGTCTGGGGTACATGACTCGGCCGGTGGACTCGGTGGACTCGCTCCTCTCCTTTGCCACTTCCGCTGACCACACCGAGGGCGTTTGAGGGCAGGCGCCGGGAAAAGGGAATCGGCCCTTGCAGTAGGTCTCCACCGCAGAGGCAGTCGAATCATGTATGGAAGGTCCAAAATATCCGATGACGGCTTGGGGTTGATGCGGCTCACTGGGATGAACCTTCCCTCGCATCAACCATCTCGCCGGACTGAGCTCGGATGATGACCGTGTATGGGTCGCCCCTCGCCCCAAGCGTGGATTCAGCTTGTTTTCGGTGCAAGTTTGTCCGAACTCGTTGATTTGGTGGGTTAAGCTTCTCCCGGGCCCAGTTGAGGATGGAGTGGCTGGATGACAGCCCCAGTGTGCAATATGCTGCTGCATGACGAAGGGAATTTCAGAGGCTCCATCTTGAATCGACTTTCTCTCAGGCCCTGAAATTTTCTGTTGTTGCACCGCCACTGTTCCGTTTGGGTTTCCCTAGCTCCCAGCTAAGGGGTTAAAGTTGGCGGCTAGCCAGAGTTCTAGAGCGCACCGTTTCTCGGGAGCTATTCCCGCTAGCATTCTTGATTGAAGTCTGGCCAACCCCGGCAGTTCGGCTGAGAGGAATCGAGGGCGAAAAGTGAACCTCTAACTGTATGGACTATGTATTATTAAGTAAATCTTGTACGAACTGATCTTGGTGGCCAGCAAACTTTATCCTCCTGGTTGATCGAGCGTGCAGATCAACGAGATCAGCTCATCGAAAAGACGAGCAAATCTTGCACCTGCCAAGTTGGGGCAAAACCGTCGATCGTTTGCAGTCACCGAGCTGGGCGAATTATGTAATGGCCCCGTTATGGACTCCACTCCCGATTTTGGTCCGGACCCAATCGGACCTGTCCATGAAGGTTCTCGAACTACCGGCAGTTCGGTGGCACCGAGTCTAATTTGGGCCCGATGCGGAGGTCACGGATGACTAACCAAGAGCGGGAAAGCTGACCTGGGGAAACCGGAACGAACGATGTTTGTATGGGCTGTTGGTGATGCACTGATTGCATCCATCATGCGCAATATCTCTGCTCATGTGGACCCTGGACTATTGGTGTTTTCTGGGGACCGGCAGGGGCTTCGTTCGTTCTTAGTCAGCGAGAGCATGACGTCTACATGTCGTGCATGTTTGCAATCAGTTCAACGGCAAAAGTGTCCTGGCTGTCAACAATGTACGTGATATATAACTAACTGGCCTGAAAGTATGCACCGAGATAAGGGATGTATGTTGATCATATACTTGCCCGTATTGGGAGCCTGTTTGATTTTCCAGTTCGGTAGGCTACAGTAAGCTAAAGTCTGAATAATTGTTAGTACTAGGGCGACTTTCTACACGTATCTCTTTGGCTGTGTTTGAAACCAGTTAAGAGCCACCCCTCCCTAAATTTGGTATCAAAAAGTGGGCTGGGCTGGATAAGTATGCGAAATCTACTTCCGGTTTATAGCCTCTACGTGTACCACATGAAATGAAGTACTCTTGGCATTGATGGGTGTGACTGTAGCTGACTACACCTCCGCCAGGGTTTTTTTTAACTAGCGAGTTACAACGCAGGGGGGCGCAAAGGCCCACAATTCCATAGCTTTCTATCAAAATCCACCTA